>JASVEL010011940.1:0-164611 GCA_032618575.1 Nicotiana noctiflora
GAGGCTTCATACAACACAGTCACATCAGAAGAGTTATGCAGACCGATAGTTTCGGGATGTATCCTATATGGTAGGTATGAGCACGTGATTTTTCCATGCTTAAATTACTCCTATAAAATTCCTTAGAATTAAGATTTTTCTTTTATTATTTGAATTTTAGGAATTAATTGAATGATTTTTGTTTGTTTGCACTTTGTGTGAATTTTTAGTTGGCATAATTCATAAAAAGTATAAAAATAGTACATTTGAATTTTGAATTCGATATTATATTTTAAAGTTTACTAGTCAATTAATATTACTAAAATAACAGCAAAATAACAAAAATAGTCATTTTATATTTGTTGTTTAGTTTTCCTTTTAAATTGGTATTTAGTTAGTTTTAGGGAAATTAATTAGTTTAATTTTAGTTTAATCTAGGCTTTTTTGATTGTTTAATTTTGCTTTTAACACAAAACAAAAATCAAAAGAAATAAAATGAAATTGATTTGAGCTTAAATAAAAGAAATCAGGCCACAAAGATTTGGCCATTTTAATACCAGCCCAAAGCCAATCTTACCCCTGACCTCATTTCAAATTGGCCCAATCCAAAAAATCCGGCATGCCCCCCCCCCTAGTGAAACGACGTCGTTTTGCTTAATTTCAACCTTAGCCATTGATTCTTTTGATCCAACAATTGAGAAATGCTTAGGTTCCCAGTATATAATTGTCGGATCCCTGACCTACCCCCCAAAAAAATGTCTCTCTCACCCTCTATCACCAGAAGTGTAACACTGCTGGTTCCGCCCTAGCTCCGCCGCCGGAAATCACCCACGGTGGCTCCGGAGCCCCAACTGCACCCAAATTTTAACCATAAGCTCCCATTCCCCTCTTAGTTCCAACCCTAATAATATTTTCCCTCAAATCCCTTGCCAACTCCTCGAATCTCCAATGTTATTGTCACCATCTCCGCCATTTTCGGTGGCGGTCGCCCCAAACGGATCCAAAATAACCACAGAGTCTTCTCACCCTCCTCTCTTCAAATCCTTTAACTTTTTTCCTCCAATCCTCGTCTAAGTCTTCGAATCTTAAATCAAATATTTCATCAAAACCCTAAATCGACCAATCCTTATCAAATCAATATCACATCGCCTCTTCACTCTCCTAATGAAGAATCCACCATCACGATTGCTCTAATGTTGCTGGAGCCACTCGAATACTGAATCGAATAGGCGATAGAACCCTAAAGCTCAAAACTAGTGAGTTGCTTATTCTTCTTTTGTTTTATTTTCTTTTTCTTCATGATTAATTGATTGGAGTTTTTGTTTTTATTTTTTGAATCAATTTGTTCTTTTATGTGTTTATTGTTTGCTTTATTCTAAAAATTGATGACCTGAATCTGTTTGTTTAATTTTGTCATTCGTTTAAGCATATTTCTTGTTGATTAATGCATAGTCATTACTCTAGGTTTTAGTTTAAGTTTTCTTTTGTATTTTTGTTTTTTAATCAGTAAGTTTCTTTTTCACTTGATTTATTTTTCTTCATGATTAGTTGTTTCTGTTTTACTTTAGTCTTTAATTTTGGATTACTTTTGTTCTGTTTTGATTTTTGTTGGTTTGATTCGATTTTGTTACTGATAATACCATAGTTCAATCTCCTTGAATGGTTGATTTATGTTGTGGGCGAATTTAGTTGAGATTAGCAGTTTAGTTATATTTTATCTCCATATTTTGATTAATTGGTTTGAGTAATTAGTTCAACTTTAGAATCTGTTTAGATTTAGTTGAATGTTTAGTTCTTTTGAGTAATTAACCATGGTTACTAACTAAGGGGAATGGACTGGGTCAATTAGACTAGTCTGGTAATTTTAAAATAAAGTAAGGGGAGTATAGGTATTTCATAAATAAAAAACAAAGCTAGAATACCCTAGATGCTTGTAGAAGAGGGTCTTAGTGTATGTTTCAATATTCTTAATGCAGTAACTTGGGCAACAAACCAAAATTTAGGGACTAATGTATAAAAACTGAAATAAAAAAGGGGTAGAAATGAGTGAATAAGTTCTAGAACTTTTCTGCCCGTTTTATTCCTATAAAAGGCATGCCTAGTGCATTCATGAACAAATTTTCAATCTCTGGAAAATTCCCAAAGTTTCAGCCTCTAAAACTCTCCCCAAAAAATTATTATATAGTTTCCACATGCTGAGACTTGAATTTCATATCCAAAACTAGTTCTAGAATTCGAAACCTCTTTTAGATCTTAAAGTCTTCAAAAAAAACCAAAAATAACAGAAAGTCTTCAAAAAATACCAAAATTAATGTTCCATTGAAAACCTCAGATTAATGTCGATTTTTAGTTGTTTAGTTGCATCTTCTAGCTCAATATTTGGTTGCTGAAGTTTCAGAGCTTCCTGGGTCAGTTTTGAGGGTGTTTGGGTTCAGTCAAGGCAGTTTTGGATGTTTTTGTTGGTGTTGTTCATCTGCTACCTTTCTTGAGCTTAGCGATATTATTTTGGATTTCAAATTGTCCCTCTGCTGCTGTGATTTGTTGTTTGAGCTTGCTGATTACTCAAACTGGCCTGGTGACTCTCCTCTTCACTTCTATTTTATTACTATTTCAGGTACACATGTGAATCTGACACTGCTGTAGCTTTGGGGTGGAAAAAATGAAATAAAATTTTCATTCGTTGCTCCTTGAACTGTGCTTGTTTGGACTGCTATGTAGCAATAGCTGAATAGACATTAAATGATTTGTATTGGTTTAGTTTTAACTTTGATAAATCTTGGATTGTATAACTAGACTGAAATGGACTGTTTTGATATTTTGAAAATACTTTTGAATTAGTTGTAAGCCATTCTCGTAAATGACTAGAATGCTGTATGTAGAGGTTAGACTTAAGATTGATATAATAAGGTTTTAGAATCATGAGTCCATCTCATTGTTTTCGTTGGGCTGTGTACCAAAATATGAGTATATTTCCATGAGCTATGATTCAATCATGAGTCTATAGTTCACCAAAGCTCCTAATGCAGATTTTGATCCTATCAATGCTTGCAATCGGCTTTTATATTATACATTAGTAAAGATCAATGTTGTTTTTAGTTTTAATAATCAATTGAGCATATTGAACTTCAGTAGGTAATTTGAATAGGCATGTCGATTTTGTAACCAGGAAATAAAAATAATGTTGATGTTGATATGTGTAATAGGGAAGAAAAACGTTAATGGAAATATGTAAAAGGCAAATGAACGGCTAATTTGTATAGTCCCATAGGCAGAATTGAAGGAATTTCATTACATCAATTTAATCATAATTGTTGATTACTATCTGTTTAATTAATGATTTGTTGTGATTTGGATTGTTCTGAATTGGCTCTAAACAACTGAACATGGTGTATAGAATATATAAGCTTGTCCGTGGAAACTGTCTTCCAAGGAACGAATTTTTGCACCAAACTTCAGTGATTCGGTAGTCTCCTTGTGATACATTGCACTAAATTCCCGCTTCAGTTCCATTCGTATTGTTTTGAGCCGAGCTCACATAGAATTCTTCAAATTACTATTTCTTTGTTGATTTAATTGATGTGGAATTTTGAATTTTTGGCCATCTGCTCCATAGTTTCATACGGCGTGGCATTCATATTAATGTCATAAGATTAACATAGTAACATGGTTTTGGGCTTTCTCATTAAGTAGCATGCTTGAATTAAGAGGTGCGCCTTTTGTTCAAGTGTGGACTTGAACTTGAAGACCAAATTCATTGTTTACTTTAAATAATAGCAATTGCTGATATTAATTAATTAGGTCTCTGTAGAGACAAATTCAATAGAAAATCATAGTTTGCTCTAGGATGGCCTTTAAATAATAAAATGAAGTGAGTCACGCCAAATAAAATGCATAAATTGCATGGCCCATCTTTAATTGTTTATATTAAAATGCTTAGAATTTAGGACGTGTCACTTAACGAATTTTTCAGCCTCCCCCAAAGATAATAACACGTTAGTCGCTTTAGGTGTGCTTTCTAATACTTTTACCATCCTAAATACGGGTGTGCATTTCATGTGACCCAAATTAAAATCCCAAAACGTTGGATAAAATTGTGTCGAGGATCCTAGTGTATTTTATGTGACGTAATCAAAAAATACATTTTAAAACGATGTTCACATTTTTAAAATAATTATTAAAATGGGTAAATAACTTTTTAAAATTTCACTATATGATACCATGTATAGAAATAAGATTTTAGCCAATTATAATAATTTAAGCGACCGTGCTAGAACCACAAGATCCAGGGGGCTTAACACCTTCTCTCGGGTCAACAGAATTCCTTATTCAGAATTTCTAGTTTGCAGACTCCAACAAGGAAGTCAAAATTTTCCTCGATTTGGGATTCAAGTTAAACCGGTGACTTGGGACACCAAAAGTCAATCCTATCCCAAGTGGTGACTCGAAATAAATAAATAAATAATCTCATTTCGAATAATATTACTTTAAATGGAAAAACTCCCTTATACATTATCCTTCGGGGTAGGTGTGTAAAAAGGAGGTGTGACTGCTCTGGCGACTTTAATGGGGACACGAACCCAAAATTTCGATCCAGGGTTCAAGAATTTGAGCTTAGTGTAATTATTATATTTGGCTTTATTTGGTTTTTCTACATGTTCCAAGCTATATGTGCTACATGCTTTATCACTTTGATATTTGTTGAAATTGTATACATAAACTGTCGTGAATCCCTTCCTCTCTCCGAGTCTTCTACATCATGGAGAAGGGTGCACTTCGTGTAGCTTCTCTTCTATTTAGAGTCTTTCCCAATTTAGAACGAGGTTGGATAAGTTGCTAAGCCGGCGAAGCTTCTGTATACCTAGTACGCTGCCTCTCCCTCGACTCGAGTTGTTCACTTGGGTAAGCCAGGTCTATACCAATAAACCTATGGTTTAAACCTAGAAGAACTAAAACTCATGCCAGATCCCTACTAGCATGTTTATTTGCAGCATGTGCATTTGACTTAGGGGGACTCAACACGGGGGTTGGGTTCGTGTAGGACAGGTGACCTAAAATGATTTGACCATCCTGATGCATCTTACGTGCTACTTGCGCATTTATTTGCCCGACTATGCATGTTGACCGGCTTGTCTAAATGAGTAAAAATTGAGAAAAATAAACAGTGTTAGGACTAAGTGAGGGCGACCATTTGTTTTAAAAATTCCAATGCCCAAATAATACCGAAATGATGACGGATTTTTGAAAAATACAAACAAAAGAAAGAAAAAGAGAAAGAATATTTGAAAACAGAAAGAAAATTATTGTTCAAAATAGTTTTGATTTTTGGCAAATCTTTCTGAACTACGCTGGTTTGATTCTCACCGGATGTTAGATACATAGGCAACCCTTATCGGGTCCAACCACCCTTTTGCAATAGCCAAAAAATATCAAAATTTTAGTTTTTGTCATAAATAAGTCAGGTGAATCCATTCTTGTCTAAAATAAACCGAATCTCCCCAAACGGACGTTGGAAGGCCGTTTTTATAAGAACAACCACCCTAAATCATTTTCAAATGGTTTGTGCGTACAACCTTAAAATCTTCCTCCCAGAAGTGTTGAAAGGTCGTATTTGCAAAATCAAGTCCTTGTTTTCTAAATAAAGAATTTTTGCAAGAATAACTATTTTTCCAAATAAATCATTAAATTCCTATTTAAATAAATGTACATGATGAATTCAAGTAAGATCGAAGCCTTCTGAGTCCTGAGCGAGATCCCCTTAAAACTCCATATGTGGTGGCATGATTTGAGAAAGTAAAGCAGAGATACTATGGTCAAAATTTTGGGCGGTATCATTGATTTATTGAACATTAAATCGAGGAAGGATATGATTGAGGCACTAATACCATTTTGGTACCCCACCCGTAATGTATTCCAATTTTCAGATATTGAGCTCACACCTACACTAGAAAATATTGTGGGATACGCGAGTCTCAACGGGAACCTCTGAGGTAGATATCCATTCGGCCCATGACCGGTAACCCTTCATAGATTCTTGAGTTTGTTGAGCATCAGCCGGGACATTCAAGACCCCCATCTAGTTGTGGGGTGTTGTACACTGCATTTCTAATATCACCGGTATAGAAACCCAAAAGGTTTTGAAGAGCACAATACCGGTTTGACACTTGCCGAAAAAAAACGAGAAATAGGAAGCTCGAAGGGGATTAGCCTTCATGGTAGCCTTTCTTGGAGTTGTGGTTTGTCCAATAAAAGATTGTCACATAGACCTTGGCCTTGTGGGGATGCTAGATATTGCCATTAAAAAACCTACTAGCACAGTGGTTCCCCTGATTGTAGTAGAAATGTACCTAGCTTTGACCAAATGTCAAGAAGGTGTGAAATTCTTTCAAGGTTGCAATCTGCTATTACAGTTGTGGATACATGAGCACCTATGTCATCGAACAGGGTATATGAACTACATTTTAATCGGGCTGAGTTGTATTGTAGAAGTTGGGACCCGGGTAGCACGTATTGAGTTCCCCGACGGCATATAGGCTTGGTATTAATGCTTGAGATCATTGACAGCGGATAAAGTTGAATGGGCTTTTGGGTGGCTTCCTACTATTGAAGTTGTGTACACATCGGTAGACATACCTTACATTTTTCTGATGGGTATTCAAAGCATCCAACCTTATGCTCCCTACCGAGTCCTCAGGCAACTTGGAAAATTTAAAACTATTCATAATGATGAAGACCTGAGCGGGCAAGTTATTGAGTTAGGCCTGGAAACTCCATCCCCTGAAGGTAATATCTGACAAATATGGAACAGGTGCAGGTACCTCGAGCCTAAGACCATAGTACAGGACCAAGCTAGAGGCGAGGTAGATGCCAAATATTTGACGTGGTTTGGCAAAAGGTTTCATATCCCTGAGAGACCCGCTAAAACGCCACATGTGCAACAATTTACCCACGGGCCCCAGGTTCAATGAGATTGGCAAGCCAAGGAAAAGGAATACCGAGCAATAATAGGAAAGTTGGAGCAACAGGTCCGAGATCTCAAATTCGAAAAGAGTGTATAGGCTCAAGCTGATGAAGGTGATAAAAAGAAGTTAGCTCAGGAGAATGAAGCACTCAAAGCCCAAATTCTAGAAATGAAAGTAGATGCCAGGAACCAAGAAAGAAGTCTATCCGATGAAAGGTTGATTAAAGGGTTAAAGAAACAAGTCTTGGACTGCCAGGAAGAACTAGAAAAATCATATTTTAGGCCGAGAGGGACCATTGCTATGGGTTAATTGTCGGGATGGAAAAGGAACTAAAATTGCTACGAGACCTTCACTTCCAAGACTCTCAGGTGCTAGAGGCACGTACCCAACAAATAAGTCGACTCCTCCAAGAAAAGGGCCGAACCAGGGAACAGATCAGAATCATTGCAAACTATATTGTTATGAAGTATCAGGCCGGTGAACAGATGGGTCGTACCACATTCTTTGCCTCAGTGACAATATTTGTTTGCCACGTCATGAATTATTTAGAGCAGTTGCAAAGGGGTCTTTCAAGCAGGCTCGCGACGATGCCGAATGATGCCCTACGAGACCCGGGATTTGAAGCTTTGGTGTATTCTTAGTTAACCGAGTATGTATTTTTTCTTTTGAGTCTGTTTTGTAATTTACTTTTTTTTAAGAAAAGAAAACAAATAGTCTAGTGGATGTTTTAATCGCAGTTGTTATTAATGAAGAATTAAAAATTCCAATTTTTTTTTCTTATTTTTGCATTTATTTGCAAGAACTACGCCTGGTCTAATTCATGTGCGGCCATGATACGATACAATCTACTTAAGAGTCAACCGTAATCGTAAGAAAATAGAAAAAGAGAAATACGAGGGGAAAATAAGAAAAAGAAATGCAAAAGAAAAAAAAAATTAAGGCATTGAGAGAAAAACCATGGCCAAAGAAAAGAAAAAGCAAAAAATTAAAATAAAGAGAGATGAAGGAAAAGAGAATGTGAGAAAACAAAAACAGAGAAATAAAAGCGAAGGGAACAAGAGAAAAGCCGGGATGACACATGCAACCATATCAATCATGTTGATATTCATTTAACTATATAGGTGCATCACACTACAGTGTGCAGTTACCTATCTGTTATTTGTTTCAAACTAATCGTTGTTGCTGTCAATTCCAGCTAAACTTTTTAAAAACAGTGGTTCGTTTGTGGTAAGCTTGCCTCACTCGATATTTCACTAGATCAAAGGGAAGTACAGAGTTGTCGTCTGAAATGGCTATGCCACCAGTTCTCATTACTAAAGACAAACCCATCTCGGGGTCCCCGGTCTTTGAATCCATTACATCTTAAGAAATCGGATATTGCACCTGCGCCGGATAGAATACTAAAGACAAACCCATCTCGGGGGCCCCGGTCTTTGAATCCATTACATCTTAAGAAATCGAATATTGCACCTGCGCCGGATAGTAATGTGGGATGCTTGGAACAATGGAAAGGAACCTCCAAGCACCATCCCCGGACTCCCGGGATTATTCCCTAGATTTGGAGGTGCTACTATTATTCCCATCAGCAACCCAAACATTCCTTTGGGGCAACCTACTATAACTTCTCATTTCCTAGGAACACCTTATGAGGTTTTCCCCCTGGTGTTCCCGTCTGGAACTGCTCCCAACATCTTTACAGCTCCAGCATGCTCCGCAACAACTCAACCACTACCCAAGCATGCTTACGATCCTTCGGTCTTCACATTCCAAAATCCCGTCTTCCAGGATGACCCCCCTCATTATCCTAATATACTTACTTTCAGCTACAACCATACGAGCGTACACCAGGGCAGGACAAAACCCCCAAAGAACTAGAACAAATGAGATGGCAAAGAGAATGCAAAGCCCCGAGCAAAGCTTAAAAATATGCAAGGCTTAAGCGGGCAAATAAGTGTCTCCTATACAGACCTGTGTATGTTCTCACAATTTGAAAAGTATGATGGGTACGACGACGCCATTGCTCACTTGAAGAAGTATTGTAATCAGTTATGTGGATCCGGTGGCAAAGAAGAATTGTTGATGGAATATTTTGGGGAAAGCTTAATTGGCATTGCTTCAGAGTGGTGTATGGACCAAGATGTCTCATGTTGGCATATCTGGGACGATCTTTCTAGGGACTTTATTCGGCAATTTCAGTACAACATGGACATTGTGCCGGGCAGGAATTCCTTAGCGAATCTAAAAGAAAAAATCCTCACGGAGTTTTCGAGAATATGAAATTAAGTGGGGCGATTTGGCGTCAAGAGTGAACCCTCCAATGGATGAGGTAGAGATGGTCACTATTTTCCATCAGGCCCAGGAAGCTGACTACTTTCAGAATATGGTGTCGACCATGGGAAAGTCTATTGTTAGAGGAGAATAAAATTGGGGAAATGGTAGAAAATGGTCAGAAGACGGGCAGAATCTTGAGCCGATTGGTCATAAGGGCAACTTTCCAAGCCTTCCAAGGCGAGTCTAAAGGAATGGCCAAAAGTAAAAAGAAAGAAGAAAAATTCATGGCAGCGTCAGGGGGAAGAATGTATCAGGCTCCGGGACTGATGTTCTCTAAAAAAACCCCTTAACAGTACTATCCTCATATTGGTATGGCATATGCGCCTGACCTTATGGGGGCATAAATGCTCATCCTTTTGGCCGACCGCAACCACAAGCTAATAGAAATCAACCTCCATTCCAGAGAAACCAGCCTCCTCAGTAGAACCACTACAATCCCGACCACCACAAAATAATTTCTGTCCACGGGAACCACCCAGACGACCAAATTTTACATCGATTAGAAAACCCTACAAAAACTAAAAGGGGAAAAGAAGAATAAAATTGTCAAGAGAAGAAAACTAAACAAAATCAGAGACTATGCCTCCAAAAAACAAGGTTCTTTATGTTCCGCAAGATCGCCAAGAGAAACCACTGGTCGTGAGCGCTCCGAAGAAGTTTTAAGTGAAAAAGGGACACAAATGTATGTGCCGAAAGGAGCTTATGTAGTACGGGGGACAGTTAAACTGCCTCGGCTGAGTGAGCCTGTGGTTATTGGACATGTATCATAAAAGCCAATGACAGACTCCTGTGCAGTGCCATGGAACCAGCAAACAGTGGTTACATACAAGGGCAAGGAAATTTCGGGAGACCTTCCAGGAAAAGTCTCTGTTGAGAAGTATTCAAATGAACAAGAGGCAAACAATGACACACGAAAGCGTTTTCCAGTCCAGAAGACAGTAAGTGCTAAAGAAGCGGAGGCCTTCTTCCAGAAAATAAAGATGCCCGATTATGAAAGAGTGACTCAATTGAGAAAATATCCTGAGCAAGTGTCAATATTTTCATTGGTGACCAAATCTGCCGAACACCAGAAGATCCTAACGAAAACTTTAAATGAAGCGTATGTGCAAATTGAATCATCAGTTGAACAACTCGAAAGGATGGTAAAAATATTCTTCTCTGTAAACCAACTCTCATTTAGTAATAATGATTTGACTCCAGAGGGAGCAACCCACTGCAAAGCCTTGCATCTGACTGTCAAATGTGAAGGTTACTATGTTAAGTGACTCATGGTGGATGGAGGCTCGGGGGTTGACATCTGCCCACTATCCACATTACAAAGGATGGAAATTGGGACGGGAAGGATTCATCAGTGAAATTTATTTGATATTAACCATAGGCCTAGTGGATTTGGAGGTAACTTTCCAAGTGTTGGATAAGGATACATCTTATAATTTTCTTCTGGGAAGGCCCTGGATCCATGCTGCAGGAGCTGTGCCCTCTACCATCCACCAAATGGTGAAATTTGAGTATGAAGATCAGGAGATCGTGGTCCATGGAGAAGATGAGAAGTCCATTTATCGTGACCCATCTATCCCATTCTTGGAGGCTAGGGAAGGAAGTGAGCATATTGTTTATCAAGCCTTTGAAATTGTGGTGGTTGACCAGTACGAGGAGGGAAATCTGTGCCCCCAGCCTTTCCTGTCTAATGCTTCAATCATGGTGACCAAAGAAATGATTAGACACGGTTTCAAACTAGGAAAAGGATTGGGAAAAGCTTTACAAGGAATATTCAAGCCGATAACTCTACCCACAACAAAATAATTCTTCGGGATAGGCTTACACCCTACCCAAGATGATGAAAAATGGGCTGAGGAAAGGAAGAAGAAAGGATGGGTCCTGCCACAACCATTGCCACATATCTATGATACTTTTGTAAAGCCTAAGTATGGCGAAGAAGAAGACGATGAGGTGTTCGCGACTGAGGAAATAGAAGATATCCGTGGAGCCGTGAGACAAATGCTTTATGAAACTAACATGGTTCATCCGATGAAAGGGACTAGCACCACTGAGGTGCTCTATATGGGACCATATGCTAGACTAAAAAATTGGAAGGCTACGCCATTCCTGATTAGGCAGGAGTCTCGGTAGACTAGTGATTCACGTCCAAGCAACGGTCGTAGTCGATATAAACTTGTCAAATAAGTCCAGAATCGATCCCACGAGGAATTAACCTACCAACTACAACTTTCAAAACCCAATAACACTTCTGAAGCAAGTTCCCAAACTTTGAGTATATTTTTGTGAAGGTTTTCTAACAACTAACTTTTGCAAGAATTAAAAACTTAAAAGAAAGAATTGAATGTTGGGTAAAGAATATAGAGAAAGACTAAGTTATTGAATTCCCCTATTGATGGAATCCCTTCTGTTTATCCTCATACAAATTATCAATATATTCTATCAATCATGAACACTATTTTTACCGTAATTCTCTCCCGAGCAACTACAATAATTTACTAGTGCACTCTCCCGAGCTACCATAGCTAGCTTTAATTTGAATAGTTCACTTAAGTTTGCACCCAAGACTTCGTTATTCCTAATCCCGTCTTTACGCCTAAAGTTATAGATTCCTCCAATAACCTAGGTGTGGTGTTGTTCAACCATATACCTAAATATGCACTCTTTTCCAAGTTATACACTATATAGGCACAACTAATTGGGAGCTCTACCAACTAACTACAACAAGAACGAAGTTTAACAAATAAAAATCTAGCTAACAATTTGTAACCACATAAACGAGAAGTTCATCACCCAATAGCTTCCATCAAAACCTTAGAAAGGGAATTAGCTACTCATAATTAAAGAAACGAGAATAATTATTGAATTCATAATCAAAGAATCAATATAAAAGAAAGAACTAAGTTGAGAGAGTTATCTCTTACTAATAATCTTGCAAAAGTAGGTAATAATACAATGCTTGCCTCTCTTGGGCGAAATCTAGGCTTATATAGAGGGTTTAGGATACAAAATTTGAGTTTGTACAAAATTAGCCTTAAAACTTTCGGCACCTTTCGCGGTTCGTTCGTGGTCAAGAAAACCATGAACAGAGCACTCCTGTCAATCTTGTAATGTTCCGCGAGCATGTTTTTTTGCGGTTCATTCGTGGTCGCAAGTGAACCGCGGATGAACAGTAATCCGGAATCTTACTTCAATTTTCCAAGCCAACTTCACTTTAGCTCTTCACTTGGCCTTTTCATCATCTTGTGACTCCAAAATAGCTCCTTTAGTATCCAATGGCTCATGTGTACCTATAACACACCAATAAATACTAATAAAAGCATTTGGTCATCATAAACAATATCAATTCAACAATAAAGTGTGATTATTTAGGGCATAAATATAGACAAATTCACCTATTATCAATACCTCACACTGAAACCTTTGCTCGTCCTCGAGCAACCTTAATCACACTTTTAGGCAAATTTTATTATTGCCTCCCCCAAAATATGCCACAAAAGCTATCTTTCATGATTAACCTAAGATATGCACAATCCTTACCTAACCATAAACTCACATGCCAGCACATTATCGCTCACTCTAGTGATTATCACAGACTTGCAAATTTACCGTTTTCTTCTTGAGTTACATTCCCTCACACAATTTATTGAGAGAAGTACCCACACAATAACAATTTAGAACATGGAACTTAGAGATATAGGAAATATTCACTCACTCTCAACAAAGAATGCATATAGACACACCATAGGCTTACCCCAAGTGTAATACTCCACTAATCGAATTATTTAATCATAGATCAAGAGGTCTTTAAGGGTTGTAATGTTGGCTACGGGACGGGTAGGATACTTTTGGGTATAGTGGCTAACCTCCCTAAGCACTTTTCTTTTCTTTTTCACAACTTCCCTTTTAGTTTTCTTCCTTATGTCTCCCCTAAACATTCCTTCAATTTTAGTTGCTTTTAATCCCCAATTTTCTTTTGTTGGTGTAACTAGCCTTTCTAATTTACATATATACATTGATATAGCTCTTTTTCTCATTTTTTTATCATTGCTTTGCAACGCATTTACATTATTTTACCAGTTCATCATTTTCTACCATTCATTCTTGATTTTCCCTTTTTCAATTTCCCTTCACCCCACACTTAGACTTTTGCATATTCATTACAACACAAGTGCTTTTAGGAGGTAATGTAGAACAATATATGATTCCGATTTTTCATGAACATTCAAGGGTTATCAAAGAATAAGCTTTAAGCTCAAAGGGGTTAACTAGGATATGATGTACAGGTGAATTCATGTCTATTAATATTTTGGGTTACACAAAGAAATGCCTCTATCATCTCTACAACCAAACAACTTCTATTTCGCTTTGCACACACATAGGGCAAGTTCTATGTATCATGTACAACATATAATGTAAGTAACATCACACACACACATAGCATGCAACTCATTTAGAATCAGGTTCATCTACAAAGTCCTATCAATGTTCAAGCAAGTTGTATTGTGCAATTTAAGGCATATCCTAGAATCTACAGTCAAGCTTAGATAATACATTCTCAAGTTCAATTAAGTTTTGCTAATGTGCATACTTGGGGTTACATGTTAACCTTTACCCTCCAATCCTAAAAAAATAAAAATCTACCTAACCCGGTTCAATAAAAACCCTTGGAAAAGAACCGTGGTCAAACAAAAAAACCAAGTGGGAGGTGATACACTACCTAGAAAAAGAAAATAAAAGAAAGAAAAATTCCTACATGGACTACTTCCCTCAATAGTACTTTTTCTAAATAGTCCGTCATCAGAAAGAGTCCTCTACTAATAATTTTGGAGTTTTTCAAATATTTTGTTTTTTTTTGTGTTTTTATTCCGACTTAGACCCATAAGAAACCCGTCGCCAAGTGTCCATCATCGGGCCAAGCCAGTTAATATTATTTACAACTACAACTACTATGTACAACATATACAAGATACGTTTCCCACCCCACACTTAAAATCATGTCATGTCCTCATGACATAATAATAACAATATAGCTCAGAAGGGCGAGAAAACTTACCTGTGACTGACTCAGAGTCGGAGACGGCAGAGGGGTCACCGTGACATGCTCGACCAAGTGCTCGGAACCATGCCATGAATCTGTTTTCCGACCGAGCTTTCCTCTGTGACATCGTGTCTAAGCACGTGTGTAAACCATCTATGGAGGTGCGTAAGTCCGCAACCTCCTCCTCCATATACCTAATCATATGTCTAGTAGGCTCGGACCTAGACATGCCCGCTCCGTAATGAGAATGCCTAGAAGGTCCGGCTCAGTCAGTGGAATGCCTGGCCCGGGCAACCGGCACAGGGTCAACCTCAGCATCCAAGTCAATTGGGTCATTGTCTCGGCCCACCCTGATTTGAGAAGCTCTGAATGGAGCTTTTGGAGGGAGATCACCATTCGTGGCAAGGACCGGAGTCCGATGGCCGAGACACAAAGTAGTGACGAGAGATGGGTAATAGAAATCCTTGGCTTTGAGGGAACCCCTTAGCACCATCTCGTCACTAATCAGGCGAGGGATGTCCACGTCCCGCTGGGTTGTAAAACACCATGTTAGTAGTTCCCTATTAAAGTTCACGTCAGTGGTGTTGCTTGAGGGCAAGAGCCGGTTACATATGATTGTGAACCAACATTTAGCAGTGTGGGTGAAAAAGTTAGAGTGGAATGTTTTGTTTCTTATCCAGACTGGGATACCATCAACACATAAGGCATCAATTAAGGTGTCCTAGGTGACAACAGGCCTATCGTGGTAGTAGTCCACGTCACTAGTAAAATTTGGCAGTCTAAGAGCCTGCTTAATAGAGTGTACATGAGCGTAGATGTACTTACCTCGGACGAATACTTCTCTGGACACCCCGTAGGGAGCATTAGCATAAAACTCCCTAACCAGCAGCTTGTTCACGAGGGCTCGTGCATCGAAAAAGAACCCCATTTCACGGCGGCGGATTTCATCATATATCTCGGGCTTTTCAGGCTGAATGGCTAACCTGTTAATTTCAATTTCCTGGAGCCAAGCTTTAGTAGCCTTTGCGTGGAACTCAGCTTCCGCCTCCTCGCATCTGAATCTAGACTCGTCATAGGTCGATTTCCTAGATGAGCTAGCTGCATGCCATGATCTTTTAGGAGCCATAATCAACAAAAGAGAAACGACCAAAACAAATTTCCATAATGTTAGAACATCGGTTGGCTACTCAGACTTCACCATCCGTGGACTACTACAATATTCTCTTTAGTGCTATCTTCCCATAACTCCTACAATTAACCATTTATCTAACAAATTTCACCAAGTCACCTCAAGCACCCCACACTTATTTATTTTGGCAATCTAACATGACCCAATTAAACCTACACCATCTCCAATATTATACAACAACAAACAACCAAAAAGTTGGGCAATATCTCCCCTAAAAATTCAATATCCAAATACTACAACATCCAATTGCCTACATTGGCTAACCAAATCACTAACTATATCATCCATCACATTGGGTCTCCAAAACAACAAAATTAACACAATTAACTATATTGGAGACCCAACAATGCCAACACTACCAACAATCCCAACAATTCCAACAAGACCAACAATACCACCAATAATCATACTAAAACTATACTACACAAACAAATTAATTTCTATAAAATCTACTGCTACTAGCATGTATTGTACAATTCTATAATTAAACTAAAATAAGGTAAACTAATTAATTCTACCAAACTAATGATAAAAATTAGAGATAAAAAGAAAAAAAGAACGAAGAACAAAGAAGAAAACTTACTATGAAGTGTTGGAGAAGAACAAGATTGATGTAGAGGTGTTGTTGGGAGAAAAATTGAAGAGAGATGGTAGAGAGAAGGAGGAGAAAATTTTAAGAGAGAGAGGGAGATGGGGGAAAGTTGGCGGCTGGACTGGGGGAAATAAGGGGGGAGGGGGTTGATGATTTTAGGGTTATTAAAAGAGGGGGAGGGATAAAAAATAATTTTTTTTTGTATTTCTGTCCACCGCGGAACTGACCGCGGTCGTTCGTGGACCGTTCGCGGTCGTGGACGAACCGCGAATAGTCAGATTCAGAGAGGCCATTTTTCCGTGGTTCGTTCGCGACCTCGGACGAACCGTGGAAAATCGGCTCGTCTGAACTTTTCGCCTGGCAGCAAAAAAAAAAAAAAAAAAAAAAAAAAAAAAAATATATATATATATATATATATATATATATATATATTTTTATATAGACTAACTATAATGAGTACACTTACAACAAGTTCGTGGGTTGCCTCTCACGTAGCGCCTGATTTAACGTCGCGGCACGACTCAACTTAGCGCATTTCAAGGCTCGCTAGACCTTTAAGGTTCCTCTAACCGTAGTTCCACCTTGTCCTCGATGTCATCCATGCCAACATAAAGTTTCAACCGCTGTCCATTTACTTTGAATGTGCATGAACGATCAATGGTTTGAATTTCCACAATGCCCGAATCTAATGCCTCAATTACCCGAATAGGGCCTGACCACCTTGATTTTAATTTGCCCAGGAACAACTGTAATCTTGAGTTATATAACAGTACCTTGTCCCCGTTTTTGAAGTTACGTTCAATGATGTTCTGGTCGTTAATCCGCTTCATCCGTTCTTTGTATAGTCTTGTGCTTTCGAAGGCCAGATACTGGAATTCTTCCAACTCGTGCAACCTGGTCATTCTTGATTTCCCCGCTTCATCCCAGCTGAGATTTAATTGTTTCAGTGCCCACCATGCTTTGTGCTCTAGTTCCACAGGTAGATGACAAGCTTTCCCAAACACCAATTTGTATGGTGACATGCTGATTGGTGTCTTGAATGCTGTCATATATGCCCATAATGCATCATTGAGCTTCCTGGACTAGTCGGTCCTCGTGGTGTTCACTGTTTTTGTTAATACATTCTTTATCTCCCTTTTGAAGACCTCAAATTGCCCGCTGGTCTGCGGGTGATATGGAGTAGAAACTCGGTGTTTCACATCATATTTGGCCAACAATTTCTCGAATGCCCGGTTGCAAAAGTGTGTACCCACATCACTGATGATTGCCCTTAGAGTCCCGAAACAGGTGAAAATGTTCTTCTTCAGAAATCCCACCACCACCTTAGCATCATTGGTGGGTAATGCTATAGCTTCCACCCATTTGGACACATAGTCTACCGCAACAAGTATGTACTTATTGTCGTATGAGCTGACAAAGGGCCCCATGAAGTCTATTCTCCAGACGTCAAACACTTCCACTTGTTGAATTGGGTTCATTGGCATCTCATGACGCCGGGAGATGTTCCCGGTGCGTTGACATTCGTTGCAACCTTTACCCCACAAATGTGCATCTTTAAACACCGTTTGCCAATAGAAACCGGCCTCAAGTATCTTGGCGGCTGTTCGCACTACTCCAAAGTGACCACCATATGCGGAAGCATGACATGCCTGCAAAACAGAAGATTGTTCGATCTTAGGGATGCATCTCCGGATCATGTTATCGAGACATATCCTAAACAAATAGGGTTCATCCCAATAATAAAGCTGGCTTTCACGAAAAAATCTTTTTCTCTGGACCGATGATAGGTCATGAGGAAAAATACTGCTAGCCAGGTAATTTGCATAATCTGCATACCATGGTGCTTCAAGGAGAGTGTAGGTGAGCAGCTGCTTGTCTGGAAAGGTTTCCAGAATTTCTCCAGTCTCTTTGACAATTTCAGCGACTTAACTTTCGGTGCCCTTTCTATCATGTATTTCAAGGTTGAACTCTTGTAGAAGAAGCACCCAACGAATTAGGTGCGGCTTAGAGTCCTTTTTATCAATTAAGTACCTCAAAGCTACATGGTCAGTGTATACAATTACCTTGGATCCTATGAGATAGGACCTGAATTTGTCGAACGCGAACACTACTGCCAGCATTTCCTTTTCCATCACTGTGTAGTTCAGCAGTGCTCCACTCAATGTTCTACTAGCATAGTAGATTGGATGCATCAGCTTGTCTTTCCTTTGGCCAAGCACTGCTCCCACTGCATAATCACTTGTATCGCACATAAGCTCAAATGGTTGCTCCCAGCCGGGGGCAATGATGATGGGTCATGTGACCAACCTCTTCTTCAACTTCTCAAAAGCAATCTTGCATTCATCAGAAAAAACAAAGGGGTGATCTTTTTCAAGTAACTTACAGAGAGGGTTTGAGATTTTGGAGAAGTCTTTAATGAACCTCCGGTAAAAACTGGCATGTCCAAGAAAGCTTCTAATGGCCTTGACAGATGTTGGTAGAGGCAACTTTGCAATGACATCTACTTTAGCTCGGTCTACCTCAATACCTTTGCTCGAATCCTGGTGCCCCAAATACTATACCTTCTTGTACCATAAAATGGCACTTCTCCTAGTTTAGCACTAAGTTTGTCTCCATGCACCATTTCAGCACTCTTGTCAGATTGACAAGGTATTCATCGAATGAATTCCCTACCACTAAGAAATCATCCATGAACACCTCCATAATGTGTTCCACCATGTCGGTGAAAATAGCCATCATGCACCTTTGGAATGTGGCAGGTGCATTGCATAGTCCTAATGGCATCCTCCTAAAGGCAAAAATGCCATATGGGAATGTGAAGGAGGTCTTCTCTCTATCCTCGGGGGCTATGGAGATTTGATTGTACCCCGAGTACCCATCCAGGAAGCAAAAGTGTGACCTCCCTGCCAACCTGTCAAGCATCTGATCAATGAAGGTAACATTTTGACCCGATCTCTTCCTTAATATAACACCTTTCTTCTTCATTTTATCATATCATCTCACCAAAATTAGAGAGAGAAGAGAGGGTTTTTAGAGAGAGAAGTTCTTCATCTTCAAAGATTGTTCCAACTACTTAATTCCAAGGGATCCTAGGGCAAGGATTCAACTTCCCCAATATTTTCAAGGTAAAAACCCTAACTATTTTCTTTGATTTTCAGTTTTAATTGGGTAAAGAGAGGTTTTCATATAATAGCTTTTAAAAATAGAATTTTTACACTCATGCATGATTTTTGAACTTGATTTCTAGTAAAAAGAAGTGAGTAGAAGTAAGAGTCTTCAAAAACAAGGTTGGCAAGAGTAAGATAGCTTGGGTAAGCATAAAGTAGGAAGTTAACGGAAGAAAAATCATCACCAGGTATGTATGGCTAATTTTGATTCTTGTGAAATCGCCTATATGTGTGAAGTTTGTTTGTTTCTTGTTAAATTGACAAATTGTGTGAAATTCTTGATGTTGTTGTTGGATATTCAAAGTTTGTTGTTGAGCCATGAGTGATGTAAAATGAGAGTTTAAATTGGCAAAAGGATTGTGAATAATGACTATGATGGCCTATATGGCACCTTGTGGAAAACAAACGAAACATTTGAGAATTGGTTTATTGTGGAAAGAGATGAAACACTTGAATTGTGGAAATATTGTAACATGGTTATGATATTGCATTGAGAAGAAATTGAGAACATGAACCAATGTGTAAGTTGCTTATTTGAACTTGTGGAAATTGTGTGTAGTACCTTATCTGCTGTTTGAAATTGTTGTGTTTTCAACTGTAAGGCGGGGTCGTGTTGCGCGCCGCAACGTGGTGAAATAAGGTGTGGGTTGGGGTGATAAGGGTGGCCGAGGTAATAAGGGTGGTCGGGGGCAATAAGGATGGAAAGCGATCGAAATCGCTATTGAAAATTGATACATAAATCAATAATGTGAAATTGTGAAAGGAGACAGCAGGAGAGTTTGCAACCTGTGGGGCACTGATTGCCCCTTTGTTTGACTACTTGTGCTTTACGTGATTGATTGGTAATTGTTAAATTGGTTGATCGTAGGAAGTGCTTTGTGTTGAGAATTATTTGAAATGAGGAAAAATGTGGAAACATGGTTGGTTGGTTTAATTAATTGTTGATGTAATTTAATGGCTTGAGTTTACTTGGGACAAAGTTTGTCCATACATACCAATACAATTCAAGTGTACTGACGTCCCTTTTGCCGGGGGCGCTACATTCGTGTCATGATTGTAGGTGGATCAGTAGCAGGCACTTCAGCTCATCGGCGGTAGTATCCTTCTCCTTCCACTGCCCGTTTTGGTGAGCCCCTTTCTTCCTCGGGGCCTTGTGTGGTTCATGCCACTTCGGTTTAGATTTCATTTTGGTTTTGTAAGGTATAGCCGGAGCCTTGTTACCGGCAAGTATTGTATTTCTCTTTTTGTATCCTAGAGGCTCCATAGACATGTAAACTGTGGGATTGTGGCCTATGTATATATATGGGGCATTGTAAATATCCTTACGGGTGGCTAGATTCAGTTTCCTATAATCCATGCATATTCTCCACCCGGTGACGGTTCTTGTTGAGATCAACTCGTTATTCTCATTTTTCACCACCGTCATGCCACCTTTCTTTGGCACACATTGAACTAGGCTAACCCAGCTACTATCAAAGATTGGTAAAATGATTCCCGTTTCTAGCCACTTTATTACCTCTTTCTTCACCGCTTCCTTCATGTTTGGGTTCAGCCTTCTTTGATGTTCTCTGGAAGGTTTGTGCCCCTCTTCCAGGAGAATCTTATGCATGAAGTATGCGGGGCTGATCCCCTTTATGTCCGCCATGGTCCACCCAATGGCAGTCTTGCATTCTTTCAGCACCTGTATAAGATTTTGAGCCTGCACATCTAGCAAACCAGATGAGATAATAACAGCTAAAATGGAGTTAGGACCTAGAAATTCATACCTGAGATGAGATGGTAGTGGTTTAAGCTCCAGCTTTGGTGGCTCTTCTATGGATGGCCTTGCAGGAGGGGTCTCTCTTTTCTCTAGATGTAGAGGCTCGAATTCCAGCTCTCTCTCCCGAAACCCCTTGCCTTCTATAGATAGCACCCACTCTGCTAGACTTTCACCATTTACCTCTTCTAAGTTCATTTGGCATGCCTGAAGTGGATCTTCAATGGACAACTCTGCATCGTCTGTCTCCACTATCACATCAACCGCATCAATAAGAGAGCAATTCGCGAACTCACTAGGGCGCCTCGTGGATTTTTGCGCATTGAATATGATCTCCTCATCATTCAACATCATCCTGAGTTCTCCAATTTCACAATCAACCAATGCTCTCCCGGTGGCTAGGAATGGCCTTCCTAAAATTATAGGAATTTCCTCGTCCACCTTGTAGTCAAGAATCACAAAATCGGCAGGAAACACAAACTTCCCCACCCCTATGAGCACATCATCTAATATACCAAATGGACGCTTAACCGTCATGTTAGCAAGTTGTAATAACATAGAGGTAGGCCTGGCTCTCCCAATGCCTAGCCTCTTATAAATTACCAAGGGCATAAGATTAATGCTTGCCCCCAAATCACACAACGTCTTTGCAAAGGCAAAGTTTCTTATACTGCATGGAATGGTGAAGCTACTTGGATCAGATAGCTTTTGAGCAATGGGTCTAGAGACCATTGCACTACAAGTCTGAGTAAGAGTCACGGTGGCCAAGTCTTGGAAATCAAATTTCCGCGACATCAAGTATTTCATCATCTTAGCATACCCATGCAATTCTTTCAAAGCTTCAATTAAAGGAATGTTTACCTGGATTTGCTTGAGCATATCAAAGAAATTTTTGTATTGCTCTTCTTTCTGGTGCTTGGCCAACCTTTGGGGGAATGGTGGTGGAGGCCTCTTCTTCCCAATCACTTGGGACTTTTATTTTTCTATTACTTTATCCTCAACCTGCTGCTCTACCTGTTCAGCTACTTTCTCCGTTCCCTGCTGCATATCTTTATTTTTAGCTACTGGCTAGACCGTAACATCTGTCAACTGGGTGGACTCATCCAGTTGAATGGTCATTGGAGTGAGTGTCTCAGCCTGTGCGTTTCTTCTCTCTCTTTCCTGCACAGCATCAAGATCTCTACCACTTCTCAGATTCACTGCCATCAACTACTTTGGACTTGATCTTTCGGGTTTGTTTGTGTGTCTACAGGCAATGTCCCTTGAGGACGATTGTTAAGTGACATAGCAATCTGGCCTATCTGCACTTCTATATTCTTGATGGCTTGTCATGTGCATCCATCCTTTCATTAGTTTTGGCATTTGACCCAATTACCTGCTGCATCATAGCTTCCAACCTTGCGAACCCATCGTCATGTCTACCCCCATGCTGTGGTGGAGGTGGATGATATCCCTACTACTGATTGCTGAAATTCTAAGGTCTAGGATATGGAGCCATGTTGTTTGGTGGCCTCATACCTACTACATTATACTGTAGTTGAGTAGGCCTGTACTGCGGTGGAGCCTGCTGACCCCAACTGTGGTTACCCTATCGTTGCCCTCCATAATTTGCTACATAGTTCATATCTTCATGCTGGTGATGATGTTCTTTGTCTGCAGCCCATGGATTACCAATGGGTTGGCTAATGCAAGATGTGCATAAACCACCATTGGTAGTGTTTACAATGTGAACCTGCTCCTTAACCCCAGATTCTTCCACATTCTCTGTCAGGATGCTTATTTGTGTCAATAAGGTTGCCATGTTATCCTCCATAGTGTTGTATGGATTCAGAGGTACAGAGTGTACCATTGAAGTGATAGGAGCATTCCTGGTCGTCGACCCGGAGTTTTGAGCCATCTTGTCTAGCAAATTTTGGCCCTCTCTCCAAGTCTTGCTCGGAAAAGCCCCACCTGCTGAAGCATCTACAATATTCTTCATACTATCTGAAAGCCCCATGTAGAACCTTTGACCCAACATCTGCTCAGGAATCCCATGGTGAGGACACATAACAAGTATACCTTTGAATCTGCCCCAAGTTTCATGTAATGTCTCCATTGGTTTCTGCTTGAAACTCACAATCTCATCAATTTGCTGAGCTGTCTTGTTAGGTGGATGAAACTTGTGCAATTGCTTGACCAAATCATCCCAAGTTGCAATAGAGTTTATGGGGAGTGAGTTTAGCCATACCTGCGCAGCCCCTGTAACTGAGAACGGAAAGAGCAATAGTTTGATGGCTTCCGGTGTCACATTCGGTTGCCTCTGTGTCTTGCATATTAAGAGAAAGTTCTTCAGGTGATGTTGTGGATCTTCAACCTGAGACCCAGAGAATAATCCCTTATTTTTCAACAAGTGTAGCATGTTGTTAGTAATATGGAAAGACTCAGCTTGAATCGCTGGCACAATGATGGTAGTTGCCAAATTATCCGTTGTAGGTTGTGCCCAGTCAAATAGTGCACCTTCTTGCGTCTCCTGCGCCTCTTGCATGTTTAACCCAGCTTGCTGGTTTGGGTTGTTCATGTCACCCACAACGAAATCTAGTTTGATTGGTTGCTGAGATTGCTGAATTTGTTTGATTGCCCTGTTACGTGCTCGAAAAGTTTGCTCGGGGTCTGAGAGTCCTTCAATTAGTTCTCCAGTCCTTGCAGATTTTCTAGGCATGCACCTGAGTACCCAATTCAACAACCGTCAAAAATTTCAATGTAAAGTGTAGAAAGAACCTGACTACACAAGAATCTTGTAGTTCTGTCAATGGCAATTGATAATTTCGTTAATTCCCCAGCAACGACGCCAAAATTGATTCACGTCCAAGCAACGATCGTAATCAATATAACTTGGTCAAATATATCCAGAATCAATCCCACAGGGAATTAAACTACCAACTGCAACTTTCACAACCCAAGAACACTTCTGCAGCAAGTTCCCAAACTTTTAGTATATTTTTGTGAAGGTTTTCTAACAACTAACTTTTGCAAAAATTAAAGACTTAAAAGAAAGAATTGAATGTTGGGTAAAGAATATAGAGAAAGACTAAGGTATTGATTTCCCCTATTGATGGAGTCCCTTCTATTTATGCTCATACAAATGGTCAATATATTCTACCAATCATGAACGCTATTTTTACCATAATTCTCTCCCAAGCAACTACAATAATTTACTAGTGCACACTTCCGAGCTACCCTATCTTGCTTTAATTTGAATAGTTCACTTAAGATTTCACCCAAGACTTTGTTATTCCTAATCCCGTCTTTACGCCTAAAGTTATAGATTTCTCCAATAACCTAGGTGTGGTGTTGTTCAATAATATTCCTAAATATGCACTCTTTTCCAAGTTATGCACACTAAATAGGCACATCTAATTGGGAGCTCTACCAACTAACTACAACAAGAACGAAGTTGAACAAATAGAAATCTAGCTAATAATTTGTAATCACATAAACGAGAAGTTCATCACCCAATAGGTTCCATCAAAACCTTAGAAAAGGAATTATCTACTCATAATTAAAGAAACAAGAATAATAATTGAATTCATAATCAAAGAATCAATATAAAATAAAGAAATAAGTTGAGATAGTTCTCTCTTACTAATAATCTTGCAAAAATAGGTAATAATACAATGCTTGCCTCTCTTGGGCGAAATCTAGGCTTATATAGAGGGTTTAGGTTACAAAATTTGAGTTTGTACAAAATTAGCCTTAAAATATTTGGCACCTTCCGCGGTTCATTCGCGGTCGCGAGAGAACCGCGAACAGAGCACTCCTCTGAATCTTGTAATGTTTCGCGAGCATGTTTTTCCGCGGTTCATCCGCGGTCGCGAGTGAACCGCGGATGAACAATAATCCGGACTCTTACTTCAATTTTCCAAGCCAACTTCAATTTAACTCTTCACTTGGCATTTTCATCATCTTGTGAATCCAAAATAGCTCCTTTAGTATCCAATGTCTCATGTGTACCTATAACACACCAATAAACATTAATAAAAGCATTTTGTCATCATAAACAATATCAATTCAACAATAAAGTGTGATTATTTAGGGCATAAATATAATCAAATTCACCTATTTTCCACTAGCCCTGTCACCTTTTGTGCATCTCAAGTTATTTCAAGGTGTAACTCAGATGTTTCTTTTAGTTATTTATCATTTTAAATTCCGGAATGTAAACCCTATTATCTTTCCAAACTACAAGAAATGAAATCAATATTTCAACGTCCATTTTTCTTTTTCAAATTTTTGTTCTATTTTGTCTTTTCATTATTCTTTTCAGTTATAATAATATGGCTTTAAATAACATGACATGTTTGCGAACTTCATGCCCACACTCAAACATGCTGTCTAACTGTGAAATAATTAAATCAAGAACCGGAATATGATGAAGAAGAGGCTTTTAGGGAAATAAATCGAGAATTGGAACAATTCGAGAACAAACCTAAGCCAAATTGAATGACACCGAACCAATTAATTTGGGAACAACTGAAGAAATAAGGGAAACCAAAGTAAGCATTGACGCAGATGAGATAACTCAAGATGCAATAATCCAACCCCTGTTTGAGTTTAAAGGTGGGTTTTCTTGGTCATATGATGACATGCCAGGGCTGAGCTTGGATCTAGTGGTGCACAAATTGGCAATTTACCCCGGTTGTCCTCCTGTTCAGCAAAAACAACAAATGTTTAAGACTAATATCAGTGATAAGATCAAAGAAGAAATCAAAAACAGCTTAAGGCAAGGGTAATCCGTGTGGTCCGATATACCACATAGCTGGCCAACGTAGTTCTAGTGCCAAAGAAAGACGGGAAAACACGGGTGTGTGTGGACTAACAAAATTTGAATAGGGCAAGTCCCAAAGATAATTTCCCTTTGCCTAACATCCACATCTTGTCGATAACTATGCCAAACATGAGATGTAGTCCTTCGTGGATTATTACACAGGATATCATCAGGTGTTGATGGATGAAGAAGATACCGAGAAGATAACTTTCCTACACCCTAGGTACTTATTGTTATTGGGTCATGCCATTTGGACTAAAACATGTCGCGGCAACCTTTATGAGAGCTATGACTTCCATTTTCCATGACATGATGCATCAAGAGATTAAGGTGTATGTAGATGACGTAATCATCAAGTCCTGAAGTTAGAGTGACCACGTTCGAGATTTAAGAAAGTTCTTTGAATAGCTGCGCAAGTATGACTTGAAGTTGAATCCGGCTAAATGTGCCTTCAGAGTCCCATCAGGCAAGCTTCTGGGTTTCATAGGTAGCAGGAGAGGTATCGAGTTTGATCCAACAAAAACAAAGGCTATTCGAGATCTACCTCCTCTAAAAACTAAGAAAGACGTGATGAGTTTATTAGGCAGGTTAAACTATCAGTTGGTTCATTACTCAACTTACTACCACATGTGCGCCCATATTCAAACTATTGAAGAAATATGCAGCAATCAAATGGACATCTGAATGTCATGAGGCTTTCAATGAAATCAAGGAATATCTGTCAAATCCTCTAGTGTTGGTCTCGCCGGAGCTTGCGTGACCTCTCTTATTGTATCTGACAGTGTTGGGAAATTATTTTGGCTGTCTCCTTGGGCAGCATGATATATTCGGCAAGAAAGAGCAGGTAATTTACTATCTGAGCAAAAATTTCACTAGTTATGAAGCCAAATACACTTTGTTAGAGAGAACAAGTTGTTCTTTGACGTGGGTCGCTAAAAAGCCGAGACATTATCTTCAAGCCCACACTACCTATCTCATCACCAGGTTGGATCCTCTGAAGTACATATTCCAAAAACCTATGTCCACTGTGAGACCAGAAAAATCGCAAATCTTGCTCACTGAGTTTGACATAGTCTATGTCACTTGCACGACAATGAAAGCTCAGGCATTGGCATATCATTTGGTTGAAAACCCGATTGATGAGGAATACCAACCATTGAGCACATATTTCCCAGACGAGATGGTAAATTCAGTAAAAGCCATCTATGAGGACACTCGTGCTTGGAAAATGTTCTTAGATGGAGCAGTAAATACAAGAGGTATAAGCATTGGGGCAATCTTGAAATCATCCAATGGTCAGCACTACCCAGCTGCAGCTAGTCTCCAATTCTTCTGCACAAACAATACAAATGAGTATGAAGCCCGCATCATGGGCATAAATATGGCAATTGACCAAGATGTTGAAGATGTATTGATCATTGGGGATTCGGACATGATTATCCAGAAAGCCCAGGGAGAGTGGGAGATTCTAGATGTTAAGCTCATTCCCTATCGGCAACATGTGGAAGATCTCACCAAACACTTTAAGCCGATAGAGTCCAGGTACTTCCTTCAGTGTCACAATGAACTAGCCGATGCACTCGCCACTCTAGCTTCAATGCTGCCTTACCCAGGCAATGCCCATAGTGATCCTCTAGAGATTCAAATCAAAGAAAAGCACATGTATTGTAATGCGGTCGAGGCAAAACCCATCATGCGACCCTGGTATCGTAATATTAAAAGATTTCTGAAGGCACAAGAATAACCCGAGCAAGCCACTGAAGATCAAAAGAGAACCATTAGATGGCATGCGAGTGGTTTCTTCTTAAGTGGTGATGTCTTGTACAAAAGGACCCCAGATCTCAATTTGCTAAGATGTATTGATACCGAGGAAGCCGAAAGAATTATGCATGAAGTACATGCGGGAGTATGCGGACCTCATATGAATAGTTATGTATTGGCAAAGAAGATTCTGCGAGCAGGGTATTATTGGATAACCATGGAAAAGGACTTCTTCAGCTTTGTTCTGAAATGTCATCAATGCCAGGTGCGCGGTGATTTGATTCATGTACCTGCAATAGAGCTTCATACGATGTCAACACCTTGGCCATTTGTTGCCTGGAGTATGAATGTCATTTTTGCCCGATCGAGCCAAAAGCTTCAAACGTACACAGATTCATATTGGTCTCCATTTACTACTTCACAAAATGGGTTGAAGCAATTAATCTTAAGTCGGTTACTAAGAAGGCTGTGGTAGACTTCGTGCACTCCAATGTCATTCGGCGCTTTGGCATTCCTGCAACTATCATTACCGAGAATGCTGCAAACTTGAACAGTCATCTGATGGTAGAGGTATGTGAACAGTTCAAGATAACGCATTGAAACTCTACTCCTTATCGGCCAAAAGGCAATGGTGCCGTTGAAGTTGCAAATAAGAACATCAAGAAGATTTAGAGAACGATGATTCAAAGCTCCAGGCAACAACATGAAAAGCTGCCTTGTGCATTACTCAGTTATCGTACCACAATGCGTACATCAATTGGAGCAACCCCATACTTGTTGGTTTACGGAACTAAAGCTGTCATACCTACAAAAGTAGAAATCCCTTCGCTTTGCATAATTCTCGAAGAGGAAGCGGAAATTGAGGGATAGTGAGTGGGTTAACACCCAGCTGGAGCAGTTGTCATTAATTCATGAGAAATGGATGGCCGCAATTTGTTACAGAAAGTTGTATCAACAAAGAATGGCCCGAGCCTATAACAAGAAAGTGTGTCCCAGGAATTTTGAAGTGGGACAGCTCGTGCTCAGACGCATTCTCCCTCATCACCAGGAAGCAAAAGGAAAGTTTTCTCCTAATTGAAAAGGTCCATACATAATTCGAAAGATATTTCCAAGTGGAGCACTATATCTGGGAGACATCGAAGGAAATGACCCTGAAACATTAGTCAATGGAGATGCAGTCAAAAGGTACTATGTCTAGGCCTCATGGTTTGATGGCTTTTGTGTAATTGAGATGACAAAGTCTTTCCTTCCCGCTACCTCAAACACTATCAATCCTTCATAAACCCTTTGAGTCTGTTACGTTTCTTTGGCTACCCTCTTTGTAACCCGAAAGTACCATCGAGAAAAAAAGAAAAAGAAAAGAAAAGAAAAGAAAAGAAAAGAAAAATAAAAAGTAAAGAAAAGAAAGAAAAATAAAATATTTACGAATTACGTTTGATTTGATTCTGAAAGGATACGTAGGCATCCTCACCCTAAGGTTTAGTCACACCAAAACAAAAGTTCCAATTTCCCCATAGTTGAAACTGGGGCAGATGATATAATGGTTCGGCCATGACAAAGTTGTAGTTCCTTTTACCATAAAAAACCTTGTCCAAGTCATTCTGATCAATTGGCAAAGGTAGGGAAGTGGAAATGTCATTGTTGGAATCTGATACAATTCTAGTTTAGAGAAGTAAAATGAGAGAGTCTTTTCAGTGAAAAGCTTCGGACGTCATAAGGCGATAGCGAGTAGAGAAACTGAAAATGAAAGGTCCGCTTAATGAAAACATACAAAGAGCATTATCAGGTGAAGGTGAGAAGAGAAATGAGAGAAGTCAATTGGCGAAAACCCACAAAGGACACCGTCGGTCGAAAAGAAGACATCTCACCACTAAAAACGTCCAGCCAGGGGTCCGTGTTTTTGAAATGCGAATGAATGGGTTTACGAGAAATTGGAAAACTTGTGTGCGTCGGACATCTAGTCCAAAAAGCATATCATGTTTATTTGAAGCCAGCATGCACACCCCAGATAAGTTCTTCTTTTCCCCCGAAAGGGACGTTTCTCTTTAAACTCATCTTCTTGCCTTTTGTATATTTCTTCTCCGAATCCCTTTTGGTTAACTCTGATTCCAAAATTACTACAAATAAAAGGTGGCAGGACTAGTTCTATAGAGCTCCACATGGCAAAATCCATATACCCAGCCTCAACGGGTGTGTCAGTCCAACCCCGACTGACCATGGTGATTTATTGTATTCAAACTAAAGATGTTTAAAAGAAAGAAAGTCAAAGGCAAAGGTCATAAGGACAGAATAAAGTGAAAAGGCCAGAGCCCACATGGGCGAGTTATCATGAAATCCTAAGAGTTGAGTCTTGTCAGTTTGAAAAGAGATTCACCCTCAAAGCCAACAAGCAGCACAATTCTCAATGAAAATGAGGCTGAGATCAAGCAATTGGGATAATCAAGGCCACAAAACCAACCATCATTTCAAACTTTCAAATTGTTCTTTGTTGAAAACTAGTGCGATCAAAGCAACCATGCAAGAAGTGGGTGCAACCCAAAATGGAAAAGAAATGTGCAAGCACTGAAACAACTTTGTAGCTGGAAAACAACCAAAAAGGAAGTTTCCCCCAAGTTCTTTCATGCGTTTTTCTAAATAAATGGAAAACATATAAAAGGAAAACAATAGAAGTAGAGAAAGAAGAACAGAAATGAAGATGAAAATCCTAGAAGAAAAACAAATAATGATAGCTTAGGTCCCTATTCCAAAATTCTAGCATAACCCGAGGATCCCCCTGGCATAACCCAAGGGGCTTTTTCTTTCTAAATTCTGGCATAACCCGATGATCTCCCTGGCATAACCCAAGGATCTTTTTTTTTCCAAAATCCCGACATAACCCAAGGATCCCCGTAGCATAATCCAAGGGTTTTTTTATTTCTAAATCCTGACATAACCCGAGGATCTCCCTAGCATAACCCAAGGAGCTTTTTCTTTCCAAAATCCCAGCATAACCCTAGGATCCCCCATCATAATCCAATGGGCTTTTTCTTTCCAAATCCTGACATAAACCAAGGATCTCCCTGGCATAACCCAAGGAGATTTTTCTTTCCAAAATCTCGGCATAACCCGAGGATCCTCCTGGCATAACCCGAGTATCTTCCTGGCATAACCCAATGGGCTTTTTTTTCAAAATCACGGCATAACCCGAGGATCCCCCCCCCCCCATAACCCAAGGGGATTTTTATTTCCAAATCCCACCATAACCCGATGATATCCCTAGCATAACCCAAGGGAATTTTTTCTTTCCAAATCCCGGCATAAACTGAGGATCCCCCCTGGCATAACCCAAGGGGCTTTTTGTTTCCGAATCTCGACATAACCCAAGGATCTCCCTGACATAACCCAAGGAGCATTTTTTTTCTTCTTTCCATCCAGGCATAACCCGTGGACCATTTTTTCTTTTTCCAACATAACTTGGTCATTTTCCAATATAACCTGGATTAATTCACAAGAATACACAATCCTGATTTGACTGCTTAGATATGTGTCACAACTAACTCACAAAATTTTCCTAGTGAAAACCGGGGAATAAAATTTTGTTCATTTTGTTATTTTTGGTATCTTAAGCAGGTTGACCTCAAAACATAGGGTGTGCGATGACCAATGGAGTGAGTCTTAATCCAGAATAAAGAAAGGAAGAAAAGAACAAAAAGAAATGGACTCAAATGTGAAGCAAACAAGGATGCAAATTGCTCGAAATCTGATTGAAGTCATAAGCTCCGTCGATCCTATTTTGATCTAATGCTGCAGAAAGAAACAAACACCAACAACTTACGAGCATCAAGATTCAGATTAGGGTCTACAGCAGAATCAGCTAAGACTCAAGATCAAGTTTCAAAAGAATTGTAGATAGGGATCTTGTAACTCATAGGTGATAACCATAGCTAGCTTAGCTTTGATTTTCCTTTTGATGTAATAAGAAGGTCAGCAAGCACCAGCAACAACAATAATGAAATCACAGCCCCTGATAGTCCCAGCTACCAAACCTTCCAGAACTACACTGACATGATTCCTTTATAGCCAAGGATATGTATGCAATTTTTGAAGCATCGTTCAGTCAGATGGTTTTCGAAATGCTTCTCATGGACTGCCGAGCAAGAAAAAATCCTTCATGGTGCTCATATATCTTCGCCCGAAAACACTCCATGTCTTCGAGCAAAGAGGGGGCTGTGAGCACGTGATTTTTGCCACGCTTAAATTACTCCTATAAGATTCCCTAGAATTAATATTTTTCTTTTATTATTTGAATTTTAGGAATTAATTGCATTATTTTCTTTATTGCATTTTGTGTGCATTTTTAGTTGGCATAATTCATGAAAATAAAAAAAATAGCACATTTGCATTTATAATTTGATTTTATATTTTTAGTGTTACTAGTCAATTAATATTAATAAAATAAGAGAAAAATAACAAAAATAATCATTTTACATTTTTTTTGTTTTCCTTTTAAATTGGGATTTAGTTTAGTTTTAGGAAAATTAACTAGTTTAATTTTAGTTTATTCCATGTTTTTGGATCGTTTTAATTTTGCTTTTAACACAAAATAAAAATCAAAAGAAATAAAATGAAATTGATTTGAGCTTAAATAAAATAAAATCAGGCCACTAAGATTGGGCCATTTTAATACAAGCTGAAAGCCAATCTTACCCCAGACCACATTTCAAATAGGCCCAATCCAAAAAAATCCGGCCTAACACCATATTGAAACGACATCATTTGGCTTAGTTACTATCTCAGCCATTGATTCTTTTGATCTAACGATTGAGAACTGCCTAGGTTCCCAGTATATAAATGTCGGATCCCTGACCTACCTCCCCCCCCCCCCAAAATCGTCTCTCTCACTCTCTAAAACCAGAAGTGTAACGACACCAGCTCTGCCCTAGCTCCGCCGCCGGAAATTACCCATTGCGGCGGCGGAGCCCCAAGTGCACCCAAATCTTCACCATAAACTCCCATTCCCCTCCTCTTTCCAACCCCCATAATATTTTCCCTCAATTCCTTTCCCAACTCCTCGAATCTCCAAAGTTATTGTCACCATCTCCGCCGTGTCCGGCGGCAGTCGCCCCAAACCGATTCAAAATAACACCATAGAGTCTCCTCGCCCTCTTCTCTTCCAATCCTTAAACCTCTTTCCTCGAATTCCCGTCGAAGTCTTCGAATCTTAAATCAAAGATTTCTTCAAAATCCTAAATTGACCAATCCTCATCAAATCAACATCATATGGCCTCTTCACTCTCCTCATGAAGAATCCACTATCAGTAATGCTCGAATCTTGCTGGAGCTGCTCGAATTTTGAATCGAATAGGCGACAGAACCCTAAAGCTCAAAACTAATGAGTTGCTTATTCTTTTTTTGTTTTATTATCTTATTCTTCAAGATTATTCGATTGGAGTTTTATTTTTACTTTTAGAATCAATTTGTTCTTTTCTGTGTTGATTTTTCGCTTTATTCTAATAATTGATTACCTGAATCTGCTTGTTTAATTTTGTCATTCATTTATGCATAGTTCTTGTTGATTAATCTATAGTCATTGTTCTAGGTTTCAGTTTAAGATTTCTTTTGGATTTTCATTTTTTTATTAGTAAGGTTATTTTCACTTGATCTATTTTTCTTCATGATTAATTGTTTCTGTTATACTTTAGTCTTTAATTTAGGATTAAGTTTGTTCTGTTTCGATTTCTGTTGGTTTGATTCGATTTTGTTACTCATAAGTAGACCATAGTTCAATCTCCTTTAATGGTTCATTTGTGAAGTGGACGAATTTAGTTGAGGTTCGAAATTTAGTTAGATTTGATCTCCACATTTTGATTAATTGGTTTGAGTAATACGTCAAATTTAGGATTTTTTTAGATTATATTGAATGTTTGGTTCCTTTGAGTAATTAACTAGGATTACTAACTAAGGGGAAGAGGCTGGGTTAGTTAGACTAGTGTGGTAGTATAGGTATTCCATAAATAGAAAACAAAGCTAGAATACCCTAGATGCTTATAGAAGAGGGTCTTAGTGTAAGTTTCAGCATTCTTAATGCAGTAACTTGGGAAACAAGCCAAAAATTTAGGGATTAATACATAAAAACTGAAATAAAAAGGGGAAAAATGAGTGAATAAGTTCTAGAACCTTCCTACCCCTTTGCTGCCTGTAAAAGGCATGCCTAGTACCTTCGTGAACAAGTTTTCAATCTCTAAAAAATTCCCAAAAGTTTTAGCTTCTAAAACTCTCCCCCAAAAAAGTATTCTATAGTTTCCACAAGTGAAATTTGAATTTTAGATCCAAAACTAGATCTGGAATTCGAACCCTCTTTTATATCATAAACTCATCAGAAAAAACAAAAAACAACAAAAAATCTTCCAAAAATCCCAAAAAATACCGTTCTATTGAAAACCTTAGGTTAATTTCGATTTTTAATTGTTGAGTTACATCTTCTAGTTCAATATTTGGTTGCTGAAGTTTCAAAGCTTCCTGGGTCAGTTTTGAGGGTGTTTGGGTTCTATCAAGGCAGATTTGGGTGTTTTTGTTGGTGTTGTTCGTCTGCTACCTATTCATGAGCTTAGCGATATTATTTTGGATTTCAAATTGTCCCTCTGCTGCTGTGATTTGCTGTTTGAGCTTGCTGATTACTCAAACTGGCCTGCTCACCCTCCTCTTCCATTTTATTTTATTACAGTTTTAGGTACACATTTGAATCTGACCTGTTGTAGCTTCGGGGTGGAAAAAATGAAATGAAATGTTCATTTGTTTCTCCTTGAACTGTGCTTGTTTGGACTGCTATGTAGCAATAGCTGAATAGACATTAAATGATATTTATTGGTTTAGTTTTAAATTTGATAAACCTTGGATTGTATAACTGGACTGAACTAGACTGTTTTGATATTTCTAATATACTTTTGAAATAGTTGTAAGCCATTCTCCGAATGACTAGAATGCTGTATGTAGAAGTTAGACTTAGATTGATGTAATAAAGTTTTAGAATCATGAGTCCATATCTAGGTTTTAGTTGGGCTGTGTACAAAAATATCAGTCTATTTCCATGAGCTATTATTCAAACAATGAGTCTATAGTTCACCAAAGCTCCAAATGCAGATTTTGATCCTATCAATGCTTGCAATCAGCTTTTATATTAGACAATGGTAAATATCGATGTTGTTTTTAGTTTTAATAATCAATTGAGCATATGCAACTTCAGTAGGTAATACGAATAGGCATGTCAATTTTGTAACCAGGAAATAAAAATAATATTGTTGTTGATATGTGAAATAGTAAAGAAAAACATTGATGGAAATATGTATAATGCAAATGAATGGCTAATTGGTATAGTCCCATAAGCAGAATTGAAGGAATTTCATTACATCAATTTAATCATATTTGTTGATTACTATCTGATTAATTACTATTAGATTGAGGCATGATTTGTTGTGCTTTGGATTGTTCTGAAATGGCTCTAAACAACTGAACATGGTGTCTAGAATCTATAAGATCGTCTGTGGAAATTATCTTTCAAGGAGCGATGTTTTGTGTGCAAATTTGATGCACCAAACATCAGTGATTCAGTAGTCTCCTTGTGATACATTGCACTAAATTCCTGCTTCAGTTCCATTCGTATTGTTTTGAGCCGAGCTAACATAGAATTCTTCAAATTGCTATTTCTTTGTTGATTTAACAACAACAACAACAACAACCCAGTATATTCCCACAATGTGGGGTCTGGGGTCTTTGTTGATTTAACTGATGTGGAATTTTGATTTTTTTGGCTATCTGATGTAGTGGTTCATAAGGTGTGGGATTCGTATTAAGGTCATAAGATTAACATAGTAACATGGTTTGGGCGTTCTCGTTAATTAGCATGCTTGAATTAAGAGGTGCGCCCTTTCTTCAAGTGTGGACTTGAACTTGAAGCTCAAATTCCTTATTTACTTTAAGTAATATCAATTGATAATATTAATTAAGTAGGGCCCTTTAGAGACAAATTCAATAGAAAATTATAGTTTGCTCTAGGATGACCTTTAAATAATAAAATAAGGTGAGCCGCTCCAAATAAAATGAATAAATTGCACGGCCCATCTTTAACTGTTTATATTAAAAATACTTAGAAGTCGGGACGTTCCACTTAGCGAATTTCACGGCCTCCCGGAAATATAATAGCACGTTAGTTTCTTTAGGCGCACTTTTTAATAATTTATTTTCCTAAATACGGGTGTGCATTGCATGCGACCCAAATCCAAATCCCAAAATGTTGGATAAAATATGTATCGAGAATTTGGGTGCATTTCATATGACGTGATCCAAAAATACATTTTTAAACTACATTCACTTTCTTAAAATTTTTAATAAAAGAGGTAAATAACTTTTGAATGTTGCACTATATGATACCATGTATAAAAATAATATTTTAGCCAATTATAATAATTTAAGCGACCATGTTAGAATCACGGGATCCGGGGGTGCCTAACACCTTCCCTCGGGTCAATAGAATTCCTTATTCAGAATTTTTGGTTCGCAGACTCCAAGCGGGAAGACGAAATTTTCCTTGATTTGGGATTCAAGTTAAATCGGTGACTTGGTACACTAAAAGCCAATCCTATCCCAAGTGGTGACTCGAAAAAATAATTAAATAATTCCATTTTGAATAATGTCAGTTTAAATTGAAAAACTCTGTTATACATTTTCCTTTAGGGTCTGTATAAAGGAGGTTTAACTGTAGGTGAGAAGATCCTGCTTAAGGTTTCACACATGAAGGGTGCTATGCGGTTTGGGAAGAAATGGAAGCCGAGTCCGCAATTTATTGGGTTTTTTGAGGTACTTAGTAGTGGGGAGGTGGCTTATGAGCTTGCTTTGCCGCCCAGCTTGTCGAGCGTGCATCCGGTATTTTAAGTATCTGCGCTCCGGGAGTATGTTGGGGACCCGTCTCATATATTGGAGTTCAGCATTGTTCAATTGGATGATGATTTGACATATGATGTGGAGCCAGTAGCTATTTTGGGTTGTCAGGTTTGAAAGTTGAGACAAACGGATATAGCTTAAGTGAAGGTGCAGTGGAGAGGTCGGCCCGTGTAGGAGGCTACTTGGGAGACCGAGCTGGAGATATGGAGCAGATATCCTCACTTGTTTGAGGCTCCAGGTATGTTTCTTGACCCGCTCGAGGATGAGTCTTTTTTTTAATTGGGGAGGATGTGACGACCCGGCCCGTCATCACGAGAGTTACCGTCCCATTTTCCTCACATTATGTTTCTCTATGCTTTATTATCGGTATTTGAGGTGCTCTAGTCGAATTGGATTAGTATTAGAAGTAAATGAGACAATTAGTCACTTTAAGGAAGGCTTGTTTTGGAAAATTCAACCGGATGTTGGCTATTGAGTTACAGGGCTCGGATGTGATTTCCAGTGATTTAGTTAGCTTCAGAGGATAATTTGTGACTTAGGACCGTGATCAGAATTGATTCTCGAGGTCCAGTGTAGAATTAGGCTTGAATTTGTGAAGTTAGTATTTCGGCGAATTCCGGTTGGTAGGTAATATTTTGATCTGGGGGACAGAATGGAATTTCGAGAGTTGCAGTGGTTTCGTTAGGCAATTTTGGATGTGTGTGCAAAATTTCAGGTCATTCGGAGGTGTTTTCATCAGGTTTTTGATCAAATGCGTATTTCGAAAGTTTATAAGAAACATAGGCTTGAATCTGATGGGATCTAATAGTTTTAGCGTTGTTTGATGTGTTTTGATGATTGAAGCAAGTTTGCATGATGTTTTAGGATGTGTTGGTGCTTTTGGTTGATATCTCGGGGGCCTGGGGGTGATTTCGAATGGTCAATTGGACCAAGTTTGGTTCTTAAAAGTTGTAGGTTTTCAGCAGTTATTGCAGAGGAAATTTTGCCTTCGCGATCGCAGTCATAGGGTCATGTTCGCATAGTATTGGAAGCGTAAGCTTCGCGTTCGCATAGGAGGAACTAGGGCCAGCATATTTTATTCTTCACGTTCGCGTACGTTTGGAAAGTAAAGCATCGCGTTCGTCGAGCTCTTGTCGCGTTCACACAACACATTTTTAAATCCTTGGGAATTCGCTCATCGCGATCGCGAAGGAAATTATAGCTGGGAAGAAGGCTTTTTTAAAAAAAAAATATTTCATCCGCGAGCCTAGGTCACTTTTCTCCCATTGTGTGAGAACTCTTTGAGAGCTATTGAAGAGGGATTCAAGGTGGATTGATTTGAAGTAAGTTCCTTGGCCTAAATACATGAGATTATGATAGATTTAACATGGAAATTGGTTGAAATTCATCAAAAGAGAGTAAAGCTAGGGCTTGGGAACTTGAAGATATAAAATTGGAATTTGAAGGGTCAAATGGACTCCAATTTGGGTAAATTTAATATGTATGGGGCGACGTGGAATCCGGTGGTATAAATTTTGTAATTTTTTGAGAAGTGGGCCGGGGGCTCGGATTTTGCCAACTTCATGATTTTTGATAATTTTCGAGTCTTTTCAATTGGGTTATTTTCCCTTAGCCTATTGTAATGTATTCCTTGTGGGTTTGACTAGATTCTATGCATGAGGAGGTTGATTTGCGAGGCAAGTAAAGCAAGCTAGGATTTCGGCTGGCTTGAGGTGAGTAATGGTTATCAATGATATTATAAGGGTTTGAAACTCCGGATTTGCACTACGTGGTGCTATATTGAGATGAGACACACGTTGCATGATAAACGTGGAGTTTGTACGGTTGGGGATTCGGACTCGATCCTTCCCGATTGATGAATCTACTGTATTTTTGATTGAGAATTAATTAATATCAGTATATTTTGGGCTAGTTGCCATGTTTGGGGCCTTGTGCTGATCTGTAGAACCCTTAGGAGGTATGTTGTACTAGTTGACCTCACTTTACTTGTTGAAATTATACTCTCAGTCATGTTCTTAATTGTTCAACATTATATGAACCAACTTTAGAAATTGGTAATCCTAATGAGAAATACCTAGGGCTGGAAACCTTGTCTTAGCTGAGTGGGCCCGAGACGCCAAGTCTATATTGACTGAGAGGGGTCAAGGACCCCATAGTGAGGGTATTTGATATATACCAGATCAGGTTGCACGCCGCAACAGTATATACACATATATGGATCTGACTGCACGACGCAATAGTATATTATATGGATCGGACTGTACGCCACAGTGATATATTATATGGATCATACTGCATGCCGCAGTAGTATAGCGCTTGGGCTGTAAGAGCTCCTCCAGAGTCTGCACATCCCCAGTGAGTGCAGTCGACTATTATTATTGGATCGGGCTGCACGCTGCAATAGTTTATATATATATATATATATATATATATATATATATATGGATCAAGTTGCACGCCGCAACAGTATATTGTACGGATTGGGTTGCACACCGCAGTAGTATAAGTAAATTACCGTACATTAAGAGGAGTAAATGAGTTGTGTACTGATTTGAGGGATATTCACCTATTTTCTTCATTTGACTGTTGTTTAATGCACTTACTATTTTATACAAAACTACATAGTGTTTTTACGAGTTTTCTTATCTTCAGTCGTTATTTATTGTTATAACTCAGTGAGTTGGATTACTCACTTTACTTCATGTACCATGTGTGCAAATACAGGTATCCCGGAGGCATAGTCAAGTTGTTTTTCTACTGTCTAGACTATCACCGAAGTTATCGAGGTAGCTGCATGGGGTCCACAAGACCCAATTTTTCCCATTATCCCTTTTATTTCAGCATTCTAGACTTTTATATGTATAGGTTGCTACTCGGTTGTATTTAGAGGCTCTAGACTCGTGACACCAGATCTTTTGGGGAGTTGTATTGGTATTTTATGGTTTTTCCGCACTATTAATCTATTATCACAGACTAAAATCATGTTAAACTGGTAATTTAACTCTATTAATTGGTAATGAGCTTCGTACGTGGGTTGAGAGTGTTGAAATGGTCGGGCTTGCCTAGAAATTGTGTTGGGCGCCATCAGGACCGAGATTGAGATTGTGATAGCTCATGACTTAGTGACACTGCAGGTGGTTTCGAGTTAATTTTGTAGCCGGTTTGAGGTAAGTGGCTTGTCTAACCTTGCGTGGGGAACTTTACCCTTAGGATATGATATTTGGTAATTGAATGTGTTGTACGTGAGGTAACGAGTGCGTACTAGAGCTACTTGTTAAAAAATCTAGTTGTACTTTAAATATTTAGACTGAGTTCCTTTATTGTGTGACATATCTTATTTGCAATTAAAGACTGTGTTAGCTAGGAAAGTATGTTTAGTTGTTCTAAATTGCCAATTTGCTCAAGTTGCTTTGTTTGCACAACAAGAAGAATTTTAGGTTAGAACTACTAGTTGTCTTGTATTTCTGAGCTGCATTTCTGAATATCTTCGTGTTGCTACTGCGTATTTACCTTAAAACTATGGATGTGGAATTGCGGTAGCTCCCCCTTGTTTGTTTACTTTGGGGATGCGAGTTAGATTTTCGGTAGATCCCCCTGCACATTTACTTTGGGACCGCGTGTTAGATTTCCGATAGATTCCCCTGCATATTTACTTTGGAATTGCAGGTTAGATTCCCGATAGATCCCCCTACACATTGATAGTTGGATTACAGGACGATATCCTGGGAGATCCTTTGGATATACTGATGGACTATGGGACGGTATCCCCGGAGCTCCTTGGACAGTTGATGAAATGGACTACAGGACGGTATCGTGGGAGATCCTCATTGTTGGTATTGATATTGAGCTACTTTACTCTGTGTTATCTTAATTTCTGAGTGTTAATTGTTATCTTGTATAGCATGTCTTACTTCATAGTCGTACCCATTATTTCTGCTTATTTGATATTATTGCAAGATGTATTATTATTATTATTATTATTATTATTATTATTATTATTATTATTATTATTATTATTATTATTATTATTATTATTATTATTATTATTATTATTATTATTATTCTCGGTAGGGCCCTGACCTTCCTCGTCACTACTCCAACCGAGGTTATGCTTGGCACTTACTGAGTACCGCTGTGGTGTACTCATGCCTCTTCTACGCATGTTTTTCATGTATAGATCCAGGTACTTCATCTCAGGCGCACTATCTCTGAGGCAGGTAGAGCTACAGAGACTTCGAGGTACATCTGGAGCATCCGCAGACCGAAGAGTCTCCTTCTTTACTCTATCTATAGTATTTAGCCTTCTTTCATACTTTTGCTTTAGACATCCTGGAGTTAGAGCTGTATATTACTTTCCATTATCTTGTGTTCCCATGAGCTTTTGGGTTTTGGGATGATATTGTAGACTTCTGCATTTTTGGGTTGTATATGCTGATCGGCATTTATATACAGTTATCCTTCTAATTTATTTAGTTTAATTATTTATTTCCGCAAGTTATGTCATTTCCGCATTGTTAGGCTTACCTAGTCATAGGGACTAGGTCCCATCACGACATGTTTACGGAGGGCAAACTTGGGTCGCGACAAGTTAGTATCAAAGCTCTAGGTTCATAGGATTCATGGAATACATGCCGATTTATTAGAGTCTCTCTAATCGATATGGAGTTGTCTGTTCTTATCTACGAGAGGCTATGTAACTGTTAGGAAAATTTCCACTTTATTTGATTTTCTTGTCGTGCGATATTTTGACATCACAAATTCTAAACTTCTGTCTTCTATTCTCTCACAGATGGTAAGGACACGCGTTACTCGGGATAATCAGGCACCCGTACCCCCTACAACAGCCGTTAAAGGCCGGGGCCTGGGTAGCGCTCGAGGACGCACGTGGTGCAGCGAGAGCACCTGCACGAGTTGCCGCCGAGGTACCACCAGCAGATCTAGCTAGAGCCCAAGCACCTGGCACGCCTACTACTGCCACTATTACTCCAACTCTCTGGGAGACTTTCGCTCAGTTCATGTGTATGTACACCACCTTGGCTCAGGCAGGGTTGCTTCCCCTTGCTACAACCATATCCCAGGCCGGGGGAGGAGCAAAGACTCCCACTGTCCAAACTCCCGAGCAGCGGGTGCAGATTGAGCAGGTTCCCAAGATTATTCCTGCACCGCCTGCAGCGCCAGTTCAGCCCAATGACGGGTCAGCTTCTTCAGAGGACGAGCAGTGGAGGCTTGAGAGGTTCAAGAAGTATGATCCTCCAGTATTCAGTGGATTAGCATCACACGATGCCTTGGGATTTCTAGAGGAGTGTTATCGTATTCTTTGCACTATGGGCAAAGTAAAGTCCAGGGGGGTTTCCTTCACTAACGTCCCGCTTTTGGGAGCCGCCTAGGATTGGTGGCGCACTTATGAGATAGACATTCCAGTCAAGGCTGCCTCACTGACTTGGACCCAGTTCTCTGATATGTTTATGAGAGAGTTTGTCCCAGAATCTCCGGGATGCATGGCACAGAGTTTGAGCATTTGTGATAGGGTGCTATGACCGTTTCAGAGTATGTTATCAATTTTATCATGTTGGCCTGGCATGCACCGGCCTTGGTTGCTACAGTTTGTGAGAGAGTTCACATGCTAATTTAGGCTCTTATCCCACCCATCAGATCTAGTATGGCTGAAGAGTTGGAGATGGACATTACTTATAAGCAGGTAGTGAACATCTCTAGGAGGATTGAGGGTATGCTCGTCAGGGAGTGGGGGGAGAGGGATTCCAATAGGTCTCGAGAGTCGGGTCACTACTCTAGTGCCCGCACCCCAACTGCACGTCGTTATGGCAGAGGTTATGCCGGTCGCCCCGTTTATTCATCTCTTCCAATAGGAAGCAGTGCTCCAGTTCTGCCTACACCTTAGGAGCCTTACTATGCACCTTCAATTTCTAGCGTGCCTCCTACGTGGGGTGATTCTAGACTCCAGTCCAGCAAACCTAGCACTAGTCAGTCACAGACACCGCATCCTCCCAGAACTTGTTTCGAGTGTGGTTATACATGCCATATGGTTAGGGACTATCCCAGACTAGGCAGTCATACATCTTCACAGACTGCTCAGCTACAACATGCTCCTCAGAGTTCTCAGGCCATGGTCAGAGATCCACCTGCTACCCCATCTGCTCAGCGGGCTAGGGGCAGAGGTTGGGAAAATAGAGGTCATCCTCGAGAGAAGGGCCGGGCCAGATATTTGCTATTCCTACTCGTACCGAGGCTGGTGCCTCTGACTCCATCATTACACGTATTATACTAGTCTGTCACAGAGAGGCAACAATTCTATTCGATCTGGGCTCTACTTATTCTTATGTGTCTTCTTACTTTGCTCCGCATTTGGGTATGCCTCAGGATTCTTTGAGTGTGCCGCTTTATGTTTCTACTCCTATGGGGGATTGTTTTGTTGTGCATCGCATTTATCGGTCATGTTTGGTTACTATTCGTGGTTTTGAGACTAGAGCGGATTTATTGTTACTTGGTAGGGTTGATTTTGACATAATCTTGGGTATGGAGTAGTTATCGCCCCATTTTGTTATTTTTGATTGTCACGCCAAGAATGTGACGCTAGTTATGTTAGGTATTCTGCGTATTGAATTGAGTGGTACTTTAGATCATACCCCCAGTAGAGTTATCTCTTTTCTTAAAGCTCAGTGTACGATCGAGAAGGGGTGTGCCACATATTTAGCTTATGTGAGAGATGTTAGTGCTGATACCCCTTCTGTTGATTCAGTCCTAGTGGTACGAGATTATCCCGATGTGTTTCCAGCTGATCTTCAGGGCATGTCATCCGTTATAGACATTGATTTTGCCATTGATCTATTGTTGGGCACTTAACCCATTTCCATCCCTCCGTATCATATGGCTCCTCCTGAGTTGAGGAGTTGAAGGATCATAATTGCGTGATAAGGGTTTTATTCAACCCACTATTTCACCGTGGGGTGCTCCTATCTTGTTTGTGAAGAAAAAGGATGGTTCTATGCGTATGTGTATTGATTATCGCCAGTTAAACAAGGTTACAATCAAGAATCATTATCCTTTGCCTCGTATTGATGATCTATTTGACCAGCTTCAGGGCGCACATGTGTTTTCTAAGATTGACTTGCGCTCAGGCTACCATCAATTCAAGATTCGGGAGCTAGATATCCCGAAGACTGCCTTCAAGACTCGGTATGGCCATTAAGAGTTCCTTGTTATCCTCCGCAGCTTTTATGCATTTGATGCACATTGTGTTCAGGTCATATCTTGACTCGTTCATATTGTTTTGATAGATGATATTATTGTATACTCCCGGAGTTGGGAAAATCACGAGTAGCATTAGAGGACCGTGCTTTAGACCCTGAGAGAGAAGAAGTTATATGCAAAGTTCTCAAAATGTGAGTTTTGGTTGAGTTCTGTGGCATTCTTAGGCCACATGATTTTGAGGGATGGCACTCGGGTGGATCCAAGGAAGATAGAGGCCATGCAGAGTTTGGAGGGCTACTACCGTCGTTTCATGGAGGGATTTTCATCAATTGCGGCCCCTATGACTACATTTACCCAGAAGGGTGTCCCATTTCAGTGGACAAAGGAGTGTGAGGCGGCCTTTCAGAAGCTCAATACAACTTTGACTACAACCCCAATTTTGATATTACCTACCAGTTCGGTGTCTTCTACAATCTATTGCGATGCCTCGAGAGTTGTCCTTGGAGCGGTGTTGATAGAGGACGATAGGGTGATTGCCTACGCATCCAGACAATTGAAGATACATGAATTTCTGTGTGAAATTGCTTTCTAGAAATAATTAAGGAAACTAGAAATGAAATTTGATTAGAAGACTATGGTATCGAGCCCATATTTTGGTTCTAGTTCCCATTATAAGTCTTATATATGATTTAAGCACTTTCTGTAAAGTATGGTTGAAAACGGATGTCGTGTGACGTGTTTCAGACTTCAAATGGGAATTTGATGTTTTATGAAAATTTGGAAGAAAGCATGAGTTTTGAGGATTGATTCAATGTATATTATGTTATTTTAGCGATTTGATCGTACATATAAGTCCATAAGATATTTTTGAGGTTGTGTGTATATTTGGTTTGGAGCCCCGAGGGTTCGGGTGAGTTTTGGATAGGACGGAGTGCATTTTTGAACTTGGAAAATTGCTGGTATAATCTGACCTACAGGCTTCGCATTGGGTCGCAAATGCGAAGAAATATTTGTGCTAAGGTACTCACCTCGTTCAGAGATCGCAAATGCGATCACTGTATCACAAATGCGAAAGCTGGACTTTTGCAAATACAACATTTGTGTTCGTAAATGCGAAGTCCCCAGCTATGCTCATGGTTCGCAAATGCGAATAGTTGTTTGCAATTCCCCCCCAGTTCGCAATTACCATATCTGAGGCCCAACAAATTTATACTTAGTCGAATTTTCACCATTCTTTAAAACCAAACCACATAGGCAATTTTTCAAGGACAAAATTTCTTCGAAATAATTTGTAAGTCGATTTTTACTTAATTATTTCAATCATTAACATCATTTAACACTTTTCCCACTTAATATCAATGATTTTCATGGGTGAAATTGGGTGTTCTGGGTAGAACCTAGGTTTTTCTAAAATTGGGGGTTTGGACTTCAATTTGTGGTCTGATTTCAAAATAAATCATATATTTCGATTTGTGGGAGAATTGGTAATCGGTTTTTGGTTCGAACCTCGGGTTTTGACCACGTTGGTCTGAGGGGTGTTTTGGTCATTTTAACTAAATTCACGTCTTATCTTTAAATTAAACAGTAGAATCTGTTGCTTGAGTTGTTATTTATGAGATTTAATTAAAATGAATAGATTCTGGTCATTTGGAGTCGGATACTCGTGGCAAAAGTGTGGTTTAAGTTGATTTTGGAGCCGATTTGAGGTAAGTGGCTTGTCTAACCTTGTGTGGGTGACTTCTCCCATTAGAATATGATATTGGGTAATTGAATGTCTTGTACATGCAGTGACGAGCTCGCACTTGAGCTAATTGTTGAATAAATCCAGTTGTACTTTAGATATTTAGACTAAGTTCCGTTTTTGATTACCGTATCTTATTTGCAATTATAGATTGTGTTAGCTAGGAAAGTATGTTTAGTTGTTCTTAATTGTCTATTTGCTCAAATTGCTTTGTTTGTACTACGTGAAGCATGTTATGTTTAAACTACCTATTGCATTTTATTTCTAAGCTTCATTTCTGAATATTTTTGTGTTGTGACTGCGTATTTACATTGGGACTATAGATGTGGAATTCTGGTAGCTCCCCCCTTGATTGATTACTTTGAGGCTACGGGTTAGATTCCCGGTAGATCCCTGACTCAGGTACTTCTTTCTTTTGTCTGTTCGAGGACGAGCAGTTATTTTAGAGGTGGAGAATATGATGATCCAAAGTGTCATCACTGGTTTCCTTACTCATTTTATGCTTTCGAGGTCTTGATAACCTTATTTAGGGTTGCCTCGATTTGCATGTGCTGTCCAGGCGCATAGCCGGAAAGCTTAAATGTGAATTCTTTGTGAAAAAAATGCTAAATTTTGATATTAAAATGTATAAATTTGACTTTGGTCAATATATTGGGAAAACGGACTTAGCCCCGTGATTTGATGGTTCCGACGTAGGAAAATATGGGACTTGGGTGTATGTCCGGAATCGAATTCCGAGGTCCCAAGCCCGAGAAATGAATTTTTGTGTGAAATTGTTTTCTCAAAATATTTAATTAAATTGTAAATGAAATTTCATTAGAACATATTCGTATCGCGCCCGTATTTTGGTTCTGGCACTCGGTACTGGTCTTATATGTGGTTTAAGGGCTTTTTGTAAAGTTTGATTAAAAATAGATGTCGTTTGACGTGTTTCGGACATAAAATGAAAATTTGATGTTTTATTAAAATTGGAAGAAATCATGCATTTTGGGGCTTAATTCAATGTATATGATGTTATTTTGGCGATTTGATCGTGCAAGTAAGCTCGTAGGATGTTATTGAGGTTGTGTGCATGTTTGGTTTGGAGTCCCGTGAGCTTGGGTGAGTTTTGGATAGGTGTCGGAGTACATTTTCAACCTGCAAGCTTTGAAATTGCGAAGCTTGACTCGCAAATCCGAGCTCGCAATTGAGAAGGTAATGCGAGAATCGTCAGGCCTGCAACAAATGCGAAGTTGAGCCTCATAGTTCGCAAATTCGAACAAGTGTTCGCAATTCCCATATTTGGCCGGGGTTCGCAATTGCGATATCTGCAGCCCAATATATTTCATACTTAGTCTAATTTTAGGCCATTTTTCACCCCACTTTAAAAATACAACTCCTTAGGCAATTTTTCAAGAACAAGTTTCACCAAAAATCATTTGTAATTCAATTTTTACACAAATCTTCAATCATTAACATCATCTAACATGTTTTCAACACAAAAGAAGGGATTTTCATGGGTAAAATTTGGGTTTTGGGTAGAACCTCTATTTACTAAATATTGGGGATTTGGACCTCAATTTGAGGTCCGATTTCAAAATAAATTACATATTTGAATTCGTGGGGGATTGGGTAACCGGGTTTTAGTTTGAATCTTGGGTTTTGACCATGTGGGCCCAGGGGAAATTTGGAAATTTTTGGGAAAAACAGTGGAAAATTTACTTTAATGGATTCAAATTTATTCGTGTAGTGTTTATTAAAGTAATTAAGTAATTTGTGGCTATATTCAAGCGGATTGGAGGTGGAATCACGGGGTAAATCTATAGTTGAGGTTTGAGTTGAATTCAAGGAATCGAGGTAAGTGTTTGGTTTATCCATAGCTTGAGGGACTATAAATTGAGTCTTATTTGCTACTTGCTAATTGTTGAGTACGATGTATATGCATGATGCCGAGTATCTATACAATGGTGTCTAGCATGACCATGAGGCCTTATATTGCGAGTATCTTGGTTTTGTTATAACTTTCATGCTTGATTGATGAATTCTATATGTTGTAAAGAGTATTTGAAAGGTAATTGTGATCTTTATCTTTTGTGGAGCGTTGGCTCTAGTTGAAATACAGATTGTGAAAGTATATGAGAAAAGTAGATCTTTGGAGCATTGGCTCAAGTGATAATGTGAATTATGAGATGGAAGTGAAAGAAGAAAACTAATTACTGAATTGCTCCCTTGCCGGGATGTTGAGATAATTGATGTTATTCCATTGTCGGGATTAATTTTTTAAGTTGTGTTCCCTTGCCGGAATTTCTATTTATAAAATGTTAATTCCCTTGCCATTGTTTGTAATTGTAGTTTGGGTGAGGAATAGTGTTAAATCATGAAGGTTGATGTCGTACATTCTTTGTTTATGGTAAGGAAAGAGTGTAAGGCACGAAGGGTGATATCGTGCATTGTTCGCTTATTATACAAAAATAGTGTTAAACCACGAAGGGTGATGCCGTGCCGAACGATGTACCATTTAGTGCTGATTTTATTAATATATGTGAGCAATGAGAGTAAAAGCACGAAAGGTATGTCGTGCACATGTTATTTCTTGGTGAGTATGAGAGTAAAAGCACGAAGGGTGATGTCATGCATTTGTTGATTTCTGTTTCATTACTTATGATTGAGTTGTGTTATTTTCCTTTGTTACTAGATGGCTCTTATTTGGAAATCGTTGTTTCCCCACAACATGTTCCCCATCCCATATTGTTTATCTGTTCTTTGTTTCTATTCTACTGTATATATATAAAATTGCACAGCTTTATGTGAGAGTCTGGACTAGCCTCATCACTACTTCGCCGGGGTTAGGCTAGGCACTTACCAGCAAATAGGGTTTGTTGTGCTGATACTACACTCTATGCTGTCTTGCACCTATCTAAGTTTCGGACAGCAGCATCAACATCATTAGTGTGGGAGCAGGCCTTTAATCCAACAAGACCCGAGGTAGCCTTGTAGGCATCCACAAGCCCGGCGTCTCCCTTATCCTCTCTTTTTAGTCTGCTATCTCATTGTATTCGAGACAAATAATTTATGTTTTCTTTTAGACATGCGTATTTAGAATTCATACCAGTTCGTCAGAACAGTGACACCAGTCTTGGGTAGAGAATTCTGTTGAACTTTTTGCATTTTTATTCTGTTTTATATAATGCTAAGACTTCCGCTTATTATTGAATTTTGCTGGTTTTATATTACTGCCAAAAAATTGTTAAAAGTGGCTGTATATTAATGAAAAAGTAGTTAAATTTGGCTTGCCTAGCTCTCATTAGTATGCGCCATCACGACTCCCGAGGGTCAAAAATCTTGGTCGTGACATGTTGGTATCAGAGCTCTAGGTTACATAGGTCTCACAACTCACAGACAAGCTTAGTAGAGTCTGAGGGATCAGTACGGAGACATTTGTATTTATCCCCCAAAGGCTACCGAGTTAGGAAATGTTTCACATTTATTCTTCCTTGTTGTGCGGTTTGGTTTCTCAATGCTAATTGAATTTCTACTATGTTCTTTCACAAATGGCAAGAAAACGTACTTCCTCATCTTCCGATCAATATTCCGAGCCTCAGGAAGCTTCTGCTATGGGCAGAAGATTAGGCCGTGCTAGAGGCTGAGGTAGGGGAAGAGCTCAACCCTGAGCAGTAGTAACACTGGCAAAGCTTTAGGTTGCCTTTGATGAGGAGGTTCCAGCCCCAGCCCCAGCCCCAACAGTTCCGGTGGGCCTAGCTTAGGTCCTAGAGGGGTTTATATATACACCAGTTATTCAGGACGCTTTGGTCCGATTGGTGGTCTTCGTGGAGATTGTTACCTGAGTGGGTTTGCTTCCTGGAGCACCATCTATCTTTCAGGCTAGAGGAATGGTCCAGACTCATGCTACTCGCACTCCGGAGCAAGTAGCTCCCTAGGTTCCAGCTCCAGTAGTTCAGCCAGTTGGAGTAGCTCAGGCGGGTGTGGTAGCCTAGGCAGGTGATGGGGCAACTATGTCTGCCGATGCTTTGTAGAGGTTGGATAGGTTCACCAAGCTCTTCACTACAACTTTCAGTGGTGCATCTACCGAAGATCCTCAGGATTATTTGGACAACTTCCATGAGGTTCTTCGGAACATGGGCATTATTGAGACCAATGGAGTTGATTTCGTTGCATTTTGTCTATCTGGATATGCCAAGACTTGGTGGAGGAATTTCTGTTTTGCTAGACCAGCAGGGTCTCCAGCCTTGACATGGGACCAGTTTTCAGTGTTCCTTCTGGAGAGATTTCTCCTTATCACACTACGTGAGGCCTATTAGAGGCAATTTGAGCGTCTCCATCAGGAATCCATGTCAGTCACCCAGTACGAGACCCATTTTATTGAACTAGTTTGCCATTCTATTGTCGTACTCCCTAGTGAGAGGGAGAGAGTGAGACAGTTTATTAATGGACTCATCCAGTCTATTTTGTCTCCATATGGCTAGAGAGGCGAGGAGTGATATCACATTTCAGGAGGCGGCCAATATGGCCCGGAGGATCGAGATAGTATTGCCACCAGGGTGTTGTCATAGAGCAGACAAGAGACCCTGTCAATCAGGCCAATTCAGTGGTGCCTTATCTAAAGGCAGAGATTCATATGATAGGGTTCAACCTTCTAGGCTATTCTAATCAGCCCTCCAGGTTTCTCAAGGTGCCCAGGTGGTCGTGGTTCTCACGCAAATTATTCTGATCAATAGCCATTCAGTGCACCACCATCCCCTATCAGTGCACCGTCGCTTCTGAGTTTTTGTGGTGGTCATTCCGATCGACAGGGCCAGTAGACTCAGCAGCCGAGAGCTTGTTACCCTTATGGTGACACAGGTTATATTTCCAGATTTTGCCCTCGAGTACCGAGCAATTCTCAGCACCAGGATTCTCATGCTATGGTTTAGGCACCAGGTGCTCCACAGCTCGTTGTAAGGCCCCGTAAAAATTTTTGTGCATAAAACCTAGTAGCTATAGTGTCATGGTCCGAATAATGTGTTAGGAATGCGTAGAATTCTTCGCGGCGAGCTTGCTCGCCGCGGTTCGACCCTTGGTAGTGATTTAAGTTTCAAAAATGTAGAGAATTAATTTTTCCGAAAAATGTCAAATATGCGGTCAAGAATGCGACCGCAAACCTGACATGCGGACCGCATTCTTGCCGCAAAATGTTCCAGAGAGTTTCCCAAAAATCGTGTCAAAAGTGCGGTCGATATGCGATCGCATGTCAAATCTGCGGTGCACTTTGCAACCGCAGAATCAACATGCGGTCCGCATAGTGACCGCATTCCTTAACAGAACCTGTGTAAAATTTGGGGCAATTCTGCGGTCACTATGCGGACCGCATGTTGATTCTGCGGTCGCATAGTGCACCGCATAATTGACCCCGGCCCAGATTTTTGTAACATTTTGACCCGATCTCTTCTTTAATATAACACACTTCTTCCTCATTTTATCATATTATCTTACCAAAATTAGAGAGAGAAGAGAGGGCTTTTAGAGAGAGAAATCTTTCATCTTCAAGGATTGTTCCAACCACTTAATTCCAAGGGATCCTAGGGCAAGGATTCAACTTCCCCAATCTTTTCAAGGTAAAAACCCTAACTATTTTCTTTGATTTTCAGTTTTAAATTGGGTAAAGAGAGGTTTGCATATAATAGCTTTTGAAAATAGAATTTTTACACTCATGCATGATTATTGAACTTGATTTCTAGTAAAAAGAAGTGAGTAGAAGTAAGAGTCTTCAAGAACAAGGTTGGCAAGAGTAGGATAACTTGGGTAAGCATAAAGTAGGAAGAAAACTCATCACCAGGTATGTATGGCTAATTTTGATTCTTGTAAAATCGCCCAAATGTGTGCGAATTGTTTTGGCATGTGTCAAATTGAGAAATTTTACGTAATTCTTTGATTTCCTTGTTGAGCATTTGATTGATGTTGAACTACGTGTGGTGTGGTATGAAATATGAATTGAAAGATAAAAAGGAAATCGAGATTGGTAAAGAATTGGGAACAACCATTGTGATGGCATATTTGGCTTATTGTGGAAGGAATTTGAAACACCTTAATTGTGGTAAATTGTTGAACATGATTATGTGGGCAGTTTCGATTTTGGAATACTTGTAACTTGGTTTTGATATTGGCTTGAGGAGAAATTGAGAACATGAACCAATGTGTAAGTTGCTTATTTGAACTTGTTGAAATTGTGTGTAGTACCTTATCTGCTGTTTGAAATTGTTGTGTTTTCAACTGTAAGGCGGGGTCGTGTTGCGCGCCGCAACGTGGGGAAATAAGGTGTGGGTTGGGGTGATAAGGGTGGCCGAGGTAATAAGGGTGGTCAGGGGCAATAAGGATGGAAAGCGATCGAAATCGCTATTGAAAATTGATACAAAAATCAATAATGTGAAATTGTGAAAGGAGACAGCAGGAGAGTTTGCAACCTGTGGGGCACCGATTGCCCCTTTGTTTGACTACTTGTGCTTTACGTGATTGATTGGTTATTGTTAAATTGGTTGATCGTAGAAAGTGCTTTGTGTGAGAATTATTTGAAATGAGGAAAATGTGGAAACATGGTTGGGCTGGCTTAATTAATTGTTGATGTAATTTAATGGTTTGAGTTTACTTGGGACAAAGTTTGTCCATTCATACTAGTACAATTCAAGTGTACTGACGTCCCTTTTGCCGGGGGCGCTACATTCGTGTCATGATTGTAGGTGGATCAGTAGCAGGCACTTCAGCTCATCGGCAGTAGTATCCTTCTCCTTCCACTGCCCGTTTGGTGAGCCCCTTTCTTCCTCGGGGCCTTGTGTGGTTCATGCCACTCGGTTTAGATTTCATTTTGGTTTTGTAAGGTATAGCCGGAGCCTTGTTACCGGCAAGTATTGTATTTCCCTTTTTGTATCCTAGAGGCTCCATAGACATGTAAGCTGTGGGATTGTGGCCTATGTATATGTATGGGGCGTTGTAAATATAAATTATGAACTTGTTAGTGAATCAATCACATGGTTATGTTTATGCATTATGAAATCGGTCATTATTGGTAAAATATTTGGTTAATGAGAAACAATCAACACAGGGTTAACGCGTGGGAATGAAAGGCACCCAGGTCCGCTTGACTGGGGCAACCCGGTCAGGCGCCGGTCATGTCCCTCAATTTGGGGCGTGACACTCGTCCAGCTAGCTAGAGGTATGGGTAGAGGAACCGGAGGTGTAGGTAGAGGTCATAGAGGTAGGGCTCAAACCGCCAAAGGTGGAGGTTAGCAAACAGCAGGTCGCCCAGAGAGGTAGATCACAGTGGTGGGGCCCAGCCCCAATGTGATGCTCTTCAGGCTAGGCCCGAGGCAGACCCAGTGTCTTACCTTGGGGTGCGCCGGTGTTATTTGTCAAGAAGAAGGATGGGTCAATGAGAATATATATTGATTACCGGCAATTAAAAAAAGGTAACAGTCAAGAATAAGTATTCATTGTCGAGGATTGATGATTGGTTCGACCAACTTCAGGGTGCCGAGGTATCCTCTAAGATTGACTTGCGATCTAGCTACCATCAGTTGAGGATTAGGGCATCCGATATCCCTAAGACAATTTTTCCCACGCGTTATGGGCGTTTTGAGTTCTTGGTCATGTCATTTAGGTTAACCAATGCCCCGATAACGTTTATGTAGTTAATGAACTGAGTGTTCAGGACTTATTTGGACATGTTCGTGATAGTCTTTATTGATTATATTTTGGTATACTCTCATAGCCAGGAGGACAACGAGCAGCACCTCAAAGTGGTTCTTCAGACTCTAAGAGATAGTCAGTTATATGCCAAGTTCTCCAAGTGTGAGTTCTAGCTGAGTTCAGTGGCATTTCTGGGTCATGTTGTATCACAAGGGGGATGTAGACCCAAAGAAGATAGAGGAAGAACTGGCCTATACCACCATCAACTACAAAGATTCGGAGTTTCTTGGGGTTGGGATGATACTATCATCCATTTGTGGATGGATTTTCATCTATTACAACCCCAATGACCAGGTTGACCTAGAAGGGTGCCTAGTTCAGATGGACGGATGAGTGTGAGGCAAGCTTTTAGAAGCTCAAGACAGCTCTGACTAAGACACCGATGTTGGTTTTTCCCATAGGATCAGGTCCTTATACAGTTTATTGTGATGCTTCCCATATTGGGCTTGGTGTAGTGTTGATGCAGGATAGAAAGGTCATTTCCTATCTTTCGAGGCAGTTGAAGATTCATGAGAAGAAATATTTAGTACATGATTTGGAGTTGGCAGCTATTGTGCATGCATTGAATATTTGGAGGCACTATTTGAATGGCGTGGCATTTGAGGTGTTCACTAACCAGAAGAGCCTTCAGTACTTGTTCAAGCAAAATGAGTTGAATCTGAGGCAGAGGAGGTGGTTGGAGTTGTTGAAGGATTAGAATGTCACCATTCTGTATCAACTGGGAAAGGCAAATGTAGTTGCCGATGCTTTGAGTAGGATGTCAGCCAGTATGGGCAGTTTTGCTTATATTATGGTCAGTCAGAGGCCGGTTGCTTTGGATGTTCAGGATTTGGCAAATCAGTTTGTGATACTGGATGTTTCTGAGCCCATTCGTGTGTTGGCTTGCACAATCGCTCGTTCTTCATTATTGGAGAGTATACGTGACTGGCAGTTTGATGATCCCTATTTATGTGTCCGTAGAGACATGGTGCAGTGTAGAGGTGCCCAACAGGTTACTTTAGATGATGATGGAGTTTTAAGATTGCAAGGGTGAGTTTGTGTGCCCAATGTGGAAGGGCTTCGAGAGTTGATTTTAGAGGAGTCCTATAGTTCCAGGTACTCTATTCATCCGGGTGCCGTGAAGATGTATCAAGATTTGTAACAACATTATTGGTGGCATAGAATGAATAAAGATATTGTAGCATATGTGGCTCGTTGTTTGAATTGTCAGCATGTTAAGTACAAGCACCAGAGGCCTGGTGGTTTATTTCAGAGGATTGAGCTTCCTAAGTGGAAGTGGGAGCGGATTAATATGGATTTTATTACTGGATTGTCGTTGACTCCGAAGAAGTTCGATGCGATATAAGTTACTATTGATAGGCTGACCAAGTCAGCACATTTCATTCCTGTCGTAGTTTTCTATTCCTCTGAGAGGTTTACTGAGATCTGTATCCGGGAGATTGTTCGCCTTCATGGTGTGCTTGTGTCTATCATTTCGGATATGGGTACGCAGTTTACCTCTCTCTTTTGGATAGCGGTGCAGTTAGGGCTGGGCACACGGGTAGATTTTAGTATAGCATTTCATCCCCAGACGGACAGTCAGTCCGAGCGGACTATATAGATTCTAGAGGATATACTTTGAGCTTATGTTAATGACTTTGGAGGTTCGTGGGATTAGTTCTTGCATTTAGCGGAGTTTTCCTATAACAACAGTTGCTAGTCGAGCATCTAGATGGCTCCTTATGAGGCTTTATATGGTTAGCGGTGTCGGTCTCTGGCTGGATGGTTTGAGCCGGGAGAGGATCGATTATCGGGTACAGATTTGGTTCAGGAGGCCTTTGACAAGGTCAAGATCATTTAGGTTATGCTTTATTTAGATCATCTAAGCAAAAGAGTTATGTGGACAACAAGGTTTGAGATGTGGCATTTATGGTTGGTGAGCGGGTATTTCTCCTGGTATTGCTAATAAAAGGCGTGATGAGATTTGGGAAGAAGGGAAAGCTTAGCCCTAGGTTCATTTGCCCATTTTAGATTCTTGATCGAGTGGGAGATGTGGCTTTTAGACTTTCATTGTAGTCTAGCTTATCAGCCGTGCATCCAGTTTTTCACGTATCCATGCTTCGGAGGTATCACGATGATCTAGCCCACGTGTTAGATTTCAGTACTCTCTAGTTGGACAAGGTCTTATCTTACGAAGAGGAGCCTGTAGCTATTTTCGAACGGTAGGTTCATCAGTTAAGATCCAAGAGTTCTCCTTCTATGCGTGTTCAGTGGAAAGGTCAGCCTGCTGAGGCATCGACCTGGGAGTCAGAGTCTGATATGCGGAGTCATTATCCTCACCTTTTCCCCGACTCAGGTAGTTCTTTCTTTTGTCCACTCGAGGACGAACAGTTGTTTTAGAGGTGGAGAATGTGATGACCCAGAGGGTCAACACTTGCTTCCTCAATTTGGGTTGCCTCAATTTGCGGCCTTGAACACCTCATTTAGGGTTGCCTCAATTTACGTGCGCAATCCGAGTGCGTAGCCAGAAAGCTTAAATGTGTATTCTGTGTGAAAAATGCTAAAATTTGATATTAAAATGAATAAATTTGACTTCGATCAAAATTTTGAAAAAACGGACCCAGGCCCGTGATCTGACTGCCCCGGTGGGTCCGTAGGAAAATATAGGACTTGGGCGTATGTCCGGAATCGAATTCCGATGTCCCAATCTCGAGAAATGAATTTTTGTGTGAAAATATTTTCTAAAAATATTTAAGGAAATTGGAAATGAAATTTGATTAGAACGTATTGGTATCGGGCTCGTATTTTGGTTCTAGCACCTGGTACATGTCTTATATGTGGTTTAAGCATTTTCTGTAAAGTTTGGTTGAAAATGGACGTCGTTTGACGTGTTTCGGACTTAAAATGGAAATTTGATGTTTTATTAAAATTTGGAAGAGATCATGGATTTTGAGGCATATTTCAATGTATATGATGTTATTTTTGCGATTTGATCGCGCGAGTAAGTCCGTAGGATATTTTAAAGGTTGTGTGCATGTTCGATTTGGAGCCCCGAGGGCTCGGGTGAGTTTTGGATAGGTGTCAGAGTGCATTTTAACCTTGGGAATTTTGCTACTGTAACTGACATGCGGGTTTCACAATTGTGACGCCTAGCTCGAAAATGCAAGCTCGCAATTGCGAAGGTCTACTCGAAAATGCGAGAATTGCCAGGCCTGATACCTATCGCAAATGCGAAGTTGAGCCTCGCAATGCGAAGGCTGGGGTTTTGCAAATATGACCTTATGGTTCACAAATGCGAAGTCCCCAATTTTCCTCATAGTTCGCAAATGCGAACAAGTGTTCGCAATTCTCACTTTTGATCGGGGTTCGTAATTGCAAATCCCAATTCGCAATTGCGATATCTGCAGCCTAGTATATTTCATACTTAGTCGAATTTTAGGCCATTTTCACCCTACTTTCAAAATACAACTCCTTAGGCAAATTTTCAAGAACAAGTTTAGTCCCAAATAGTTTGTAAGTCAATATTTACTCAATTGTTTTAATCATTAATATCATCTAACATGTTTTTCACTTAAATAAGAATTTTCATGAGTGAAATTTGGGGTTTTGACAAGAACCTAGGTTTTCTAAAAATTGGGGATTTGGACCTCAATTTGAGATCCGAGTTCAAAATAAATTACATATTTGAGTTCGTGGGGAACGGATAACCGAGTTTTGGTTCGAATCTCGGGTTTTGACCAAGTGGGCCCATGGGAGATTTTGGAATTTTTGGAAAAAACTTTGAAAAATTCATTTTTATGCACTCAAATTGATTCATTTAGTGTTTATTAAAATAATTAAGTAATTTGTGGCTAGATTTGAGCGGATTGGAGGTGGAATCACAGGGTAAAACTATAGTTGATGTTTTAGAGGAATTCAAGGCATCGAGGTAAGTGTTTGGTTAACCCTAGCTTGAGGGAATAGGAGTTGAATCTTATTTGCTACTTACTAATTGTCGAGTACGATGTATAAATTTGTTGACGAGTATCTATACATTGGTATCTGGCATGACCGTGAGTCCTTATATTGCGAGTATCTTGATTTTGTTATCATTTTCATGCTTGATTGATGACTTCTATATGTTGCAAAGAGTATATGAAAGACAATTGTGATCTTTAAATTTCATGGAGCACTGGCTCGAGTTGAAATATAAATTGTAAAAGTATAAGAGATAATTAGATCTTTTGAGCATTGGCTCAAGTAATAATGTGAATTATGAGATGGAAGTGAAAGAAGAGAATGAATTATTGAATTGCTCCCTTGCCGGGATGTTGGGATTAATTGTTTAAGTTGTTTTCCCTATGGTCATGAAATGGTATAACATTAATCTAAATAAGTTTCTAACGTACATAGCATATACACATCCAAAATTGAGTATCTTATGCCAAAAGTAAACTATAAACACTATTATATACCTTAATTACCTCTCACAACCAATGCACCAAAAATAAGCGAAACAGGTGCACCAGTCGCTTTAGCAGCCAATAGAAATGTATGTTTAAGCAAACGAATTAAAAGGAAACAACATGTGAGAGGACTACTGACAGAATTTACTTATTTAGAGATAAGAGAATTAACAGTAAGTCAAGAGCACTTATTTTTTAGACTACTGACAGAATTTACTTGTTTAGAGATAAGAGAAATAACAGTAAGTCAAGAGCACTTATTTTTTAAGGATATTTATGCTAAAGAAGCATGCACAATTCTTTGTCGAGCACTGTCAATACGCAGCTTTTGCAGTATACCACATGCTCATAAAAATGTAACTACAAATTTTGATTTAGTAGAAGTGCGGTATATGACATCTTTTATTATATGTAGAACGTAGAACAAAAGAAAAGAATAGGGAAGAGAAGGGGATTAAGGAGTGCAATGAAGGAACTAAAGAAAGAAGGCTCACAGTTCAAGAATCCCATCTAGCTCACCTGAAGTACGATACATATGTCTTGTTTTGTCTGTGTGAAACGTTCATGGCTTCTGGATCTGCACCATTTGGCATTGAATAAAATTAATCGGCTACAGCTTCACAGTCTGCAACAAATTTTAAACATATTAAAGAGTAACCACCACTGGAACTTCTCATACAGTATATTCCTGGGAGTTAATTGGTGGGACTTTCCATCTTGTCGCCTTCATGGAGTGAATTCAAAGACAGAAAAAAATCCGAACGACCTAAATTAGATGTGTCTTCTAGATTAGCTATGGAGAAAGCTGCAGAGCTATGACAGAGAAGTCACGTAGAGTATCATAGGAAGAAAAAAAAATAGCTAGGTATTATGAGCAACATACAAAAAAAAAAAAATTTCATCTGAAATACTTAAATTCAGCTTTAAATGAGACATCTAAGTCTAGAATAACCCATCAGTGAGACATCTAGTCTACACTTCAATATCATGTCCAAAATCTAATATACCCAGAAAGATCCACTCGGATATCCAAATCTCAATAGCCGCTAACGGTACTAATACACGCGATTCACAACCACTACATAGTCTATACCTGAGAATTCCCAGTCTCCAACTCCATATGGCACATGAATCATTATACCTGATCCCAAAATCTGCAGTATGAATACATATAACACCTCGAGTACCCAATCATTCCACGAAAGATATTCGAAAATTCCCCTGTGTCATCAAAAGAAACTTAGATATCAGCAATCGGTCTAGCAAGAAAGTACCACAATACTACCAAAGTACAACAATACTACCGAAGTACCATCAGTCCAATCACAATACCCTTCTTCCAAGACACATACTCTCGTTAAATAACTTCTAATTAGAAGTACCATTTCCTTGATTACCCGAGGCTACCTGTTGCCTAAGAATTTTATGAACTTCTTTTCAGAACTGAAGTGTAACTCATCTACCCAAGGCTTTCCGTCAATCCCATCTAGAAGAAGAATCATTACATCTTCCATGCTTCGTATACCCATAGAAAATATCTTCATCTCCAAACCACGATAAAACCCGTCAAGAACATCTCTGCCAATTCAATTCGCACAAGCTAAACTGCCAGGACTGAGTCCTTCTATCCAAACCAAGTTTAGCAAGCTGCCAAACTCAAGAGCATTGCTGCAAAATGCCTGTAAGGCTCATTACCTCGAACATATACGAAGAATTAATCATACCCTTACCATACCGACTCAGTCTACTATCAACCTATCCCGTCTATCTAATTTTCCCTTCTGATTCATCATCAACTTGATATTTCTCTCTCCCTGTAGCATCACAATGCCTCAATCCAGGCTTACCACACGAGACTCGAACATAAGAACACACTGTCTAAGATACATAAGCCACGCAATACTCTCTCAAATATTCCCAAAAATACTACATTCTAGAATACTCTACTTGATGAACTTCTCGCAAATCTGAATTCGCTCCCTTTACCTTCGAGATGTTGACAAATAGGATCCCATAATCACATAAAAATACCACAAGTATTGACCCATTTCTAATGAAAACACAGTCTCTACCCACATACACAGCCTTACGACACCTGATTTCTACATGTAGAATATTGAAAACTTTCACAATTCTCGAGAGTCATTTACTCCTTATTCGAATCTGCAATTTACCAGATCAAACGGAAATAACCGCCCGTGCCTCATTAACACTCTAACATCGCAGGATAAGATGTCATCCCAGTACAAACAAACATTTTCCTTCTCTATACACTAAGCATTCTTTACCAAAAACAACTCAAGACATCCTATTATTTTCACACATCTACGAAGCACCATATAACATTTTGTCAAAATTTTACTTCACTCGCGCCATCCTCGGCTCAATTTCTGCTACCATAACTAATCCACCAGCACACGCCATATATCAGGACACACTCAATATGCCAAAATACTTTTACTCTAATGATGCCACAATATCATAGTGAGATTAAACTCAAATCTTCTACTAGTTTATGAAAACATAGTACATCTAGTATTGAAATCCTCTGCAAATTTTGCATCCATATCTACATCAGTTGTCTCCACTCTCTTAAGCAACCCAAATTGTCCGATTTCAATATGTACCCTTTCAATAACACACTCTACATCTTCCAACATACACACAAGAATCATAACACTTAGGAACACTCTACAGGAGATAACCTACCTGCTTTGTTTGTACTTCCTGAGTATGAACTCATGCCGCCACATGTGATGCACTTCACTTCCCAAATAGGAGATACGAAAATATTATTCATGCGCCCATAACCCGGGCTACACATCAAATCACAATAGGAAATGCACACTTAACATCTCATCTATTATCCAACAGACTTCTTCGTCACTACCAAATCATATAGATACATCCCGCATTACTAACATACTCATCACATGAATACCAAACCGCCTTTCTTGCTAATAGGGATAATACCAAACATATAAGTTCAAAAAACTTGCTCACATGATCAGCACCTCAGTGCTCAAGCCATAGGTAAGATTCAGACTCAAGTCCTCCAGACTGGCCGAACATCAAACTCACGGAGATTACATCTTGCCCCTTGGTCGAGGAATCACAAGCAATCAAGGCACATCTGACGCTGAGCGCTCACACGCGCATACAGATGTGTGGAAGGAATTTCAAGTGTTATATGTCAAGCTGAATCAAGTACGCACGATAAGAATTCCAAGAAAGTGAAGTTTTCCTAAAGGTTGTGCAGCCTCTTGAGGAAAACACAGACCTCTCCGTACCGATCTGTGAGACTCTACTAAACCTTCTCATGACTCGTAAGACCTACTGACCTAGGTTTTGATACTAACTTGTCACGACCCAATTTCCAAATTCGGTAGTGATGGCGCCTATTATGAAGACAAGGCCATCCAACTAACCTATTTCGTCTCTTTAACAATTATTAAACATGAATGAATAGATAAATACGACTGAATGGCATTAATAAGAGATATTTACAACCCAACACAGCCCAACTGGGGTGTCACAAGTCACGAGTATCTAAATAATTCTGAACACAACTACAAGGACGATAATATACAAAATAAAATTTAGAGTCAAAAAGATGAAGTCTGGTGCCGCAAATGCCGAAGGTCACCTTGCTCAGCTACAATAACAAAATCCTCAGTCAACTCAAACCCACTAACTGGTAATAAGGACCTGCGACTCCACGCGAGGTGCAGGGAGTAAAGTGAGTACTCCAACTCAATGAGCAATAAAAGTAAATAATAACTGAGCAGCAAGAAATCACGTAATGCACTCCATCATGCTATATAGAACGGTGCAACACTTTGAGAAAACAGTAAAATCGTGAAATCCTTTAGAAATATATGGGCTCAGTTAAAACCTCTTTTGAAAATAGAATTTTCAATAGTTAAGCAAATGAATGCGAAATAGATAGTATAAGTCAGCACATAAGTCAGCCCCTCGCCAATAACACTCCATTAACAAATAACACCAGGGTATCTTGTAAACAATGTAAGAAGTAACATGGATGCTATGGAAATGAGAGTGTTGAATGTCATGACACATAATACAAACAGGAACCAATGCGTGACTGCAACGCAATGTATATGACCGGTACACTGAGGTACACACTAAGGCATACAACCCGATCCATTTAACATTGATGACGCTCACTGTGGGTGTGTACAGGCTGAGAAGGGGCTCCTACAGCCCAAGCGCAATATCAAGCCATCTCGTGGCAACAACCAGGACCCCGACCTCAAAATCAATATAACACCGCTGCGGCATTCAGCCCGAGCCTTCCATAGTCCAGGAATACACATGTAACACTGATGGGGCACACAGCCCGATCACTGCTGTGTCCAGAAATGCACATAAGCCACTTGGGCAATAGAACGTGATATTTCTCAGCTCAAAATGTTATTAACATATTATTTATGTTTTCAGATCTTAGAAAGATGACTGATTTTGCAAAACGGTGATAAAACCTTGGACCGAGATCAATAAAATGCAAAGTAATGCGAAAACTATGATATTGATCCCCGAACGATTCAAGTAATTGGCATGAAGCCCAAATAAGGCAATCAACAACTGGGACGGACCAAGTTACAATCATTAGCGGTGCTCTACCCCACGCTCGCTATCCAGAATGCAAGTCACCTCAATACATCACTATGATGTGCAAATCCGGGGTTCAAACCCTCAAGATACCAATTACAAGTATTACTCACCTCGAACTGGCAAAAGCTCTAGCTCGCGATGCCTTTGACCCTCCAATCGGCCCCCACGCATGTCGTATCTAACCAAAATCAGAGCGAATACATTACAATATGCTAAGGGAATAATACCCAATTGAAAACAATCGAAAAATAGCAAAAAATCTTGAAACTAGAAAACCCGAGCCTTGGGCCCACTTCTCAAAAAATTACAAAACTCATATTACCCGATTCCTCATCTCGCTACGAGTCCATACATACTAAGAACTCCTAATTCCGAGCTCAAATGACCTATCAAACCCCAATTTGAAATATCAAAAACTCAAGCCCAAACTTTACCCATTTTTGGCGGATTTCAACCAATTTCCATGTTCAATCTAACATAATCTCGTGTATTTAGGCCAGGGAACTTAACTCTAATCAATCCTCCTTGAATCCCTCTTCAATTTGTCCGAACGAGCTCTCAAAATACTCAACAATGGTGAAACAATGACTAAAACTCACAGATGAAATGTTTATAAACTCACTGCCCAGCTCCTGCATTTCCTTCTACGCGATCGCGTAACACAAAAATCCTGCCTCTCAAAATAACTCTACGCGAACGCGATGCACTACCTACTAATACTACGCGATCACGAACCTCTCACACGCGAACGCGATGGCCGACCAACTTCCCCTACGCGATTGCATGGCAACTAATATGAATTCATAGGCCAAATTTCCTTACCCTCAGATTTACTCTACGTGTTTGCGACTCTCCCAATGCGAACGCGATGAACAATATTTTTTTGCAACACCCACAGCTGAATCCTGCAATCTCAAGTCCAAAAATGGTCCGATTGACCCTCCAAAATCACCCCGAGGCCCCCGAGACCTCAACCAAATGCACCAACATGTCTTAAAACATTATCCAAACTTGTACAATCATCAAAATACATCAAACAACACTAAAATAATCAATTCTCATCGGATTCAAGCCTAAATTCTTTAAAAACATTCGAAACACGCATTCGATAAAAACTCAACCAAACGACGTCCGAATGACCTAAAAGTTTGCACACATATCAAAAATCACATATCGAAGCTACAGTAACTACTGTAATTCCATTCCGACCCTTGGAGCAACATCTCACCTATCTACTGGAATTCACCAAAATATTAAATTCGCTAATTCAAGCCTAATTTTACACCGGACCTCCAAAATCAATTCCGATCGCACTCCTCAATCACAAATCACCTCACGAAGCTAACCGAATCACCAGAAATCACATTCGAGCCCTATAACTCATAAGTCAATGTCCGGTTGACTTTTCCAATTTAAGCCTCCCTTAAATAGACTAAGTATCTCATTTTTAATCAAAACTAATCCAAATCAACTCTAACACACCACATACCGATAATAAAACATGAAGAAGCATAAAATGGGGAAAACGGAGCAATAACACATAATACGACGGGTCAGTCATCACATCCTCCCCAAGTTTTATAAACGCTTGTCCACAAGCGTACCCAGAGTTGTGCTAGAAGCCAACTAATAGCTGAATGAAGCAAGCTCCCATAGGTGACGAACTGCTTCCGACTTCTTCATTCGGTTTGTAGCCATACCGTATAGAGTGAAAAATTCCTTTTAATGGGATACGAAGTATATACCCGGGGTGATCCTACGTTACCCTATCTCGCATAGGTCCAATGACACAACGTAGCTGAAATCTCACAATCCATCTAGACCATAAACCATTGATCCACATTGCACTTTCTCAAATCATACACAAGTTTAGAACCTCATCTCTATACTTAGAATAAGTCTGAACCCGCTGTAATAACCCATACCTACAACCGCATGTGTGATTACATGATTCCACATAACCCAAATACTCGAAATGATAACTTCTATCCATAGTAGTTGCCCATAACACCCGAATTCCGATAGAAAACCTCTTATTTAGCTAAAGTCTCATTCCAGCACTTTCATATACTACCAATGATAAATGAACCATGTAGCCACCATAACCATCTCTCAGATCAACCATTCATGAAGCCACTTCCCTTTTGTGTAATAACACAGCAGATTTCTGAGCCGAACCTCAATATTATCCTTCCAACAAGCTGAGAATCGAATCTGTTCTCATTCATTAAGGACTACAATGATCACCTCGAATCCAACACACCACTCTAGTGATATGACACCTCAACACAAGCTTAAGCCACACTTGCATAATACACGCACAAATAAGGAACAATCTGAACGTACTTAAATTATGACAAATGAATCAAATGAAAGAGCTATACCTCAAGCTCATCGGTACCATTACAACACAAGGTTGAGACCCCGTCTCACATCATGGAAATAAGATACATGACTCGCAAAAGGGACATACCCCCCCCGTGGCCTCGCCACAATGCGTGATGCTACCCAAACACTGTTACACATAAAATACCTCAAATCACTGTGATAAAAAATTGATAGCCACACACATTTTGATGTCTCGAATCAAAGCAATTCATTACATTCAGGGTGAAACAAATAACATATGACTCGCAACCTGATAGGTCATAATCAATACTCCATTTACCGATAAACCCCCAATTACTTAATCTTCCCGCTCGACTTCCTCTATGAATCCCTAATGGAACTACACCACATGTGCCCATATCAAACAAATCATAATGTCTCACAGCACAGAAAAACAAATCATAGATCTCCCCAAATCACTAGCAAGTTCAATAATAATCGAATCAACCTACCCCTCAACAACCCAATTCGGGGTCAACCAAGCCAACTCAAGCTAAACACGTATCCAATCAGCATACAAATGAACTCATTACCAAGGAGCCTGAAGTTGCTCATTCCACTACTATAATTCCTACCGGAGTCGTACGATACGGTGCACGGTAGCAAATAAATACTGAAATCTATAATCTTGCCTGGTGACATGCCCGGCCATAAGACATGCATCCAAAAAAGTCCCCGAATACTAGAACTGAATCAATGGTAGAACCCCCCGCACTGACATCCGCCAAAAAGGCCCAAATTAAGAGAAACAATCATTCACAGCCGTCCGATGGTCTTTGGAATACAAACCACTATGCTAGAACATAATCCAATGCACCATGCCACACAACCTGTGGCATTTTCCGACATAACCCATAGCACAATAGTCTAAAATAACTCAACACTAAGACATCTAGTATGCACTCAAATAACATGTCCAAAATCTAATATACCAATCAAAGAAAGATACACTCGAGCATCAAAATTCCAGTAGCCGCTAACAGTACCAATACACATGATCCACAACCACTACATAATCTGTACCTGAGAACTACCAGTCTCCAACTCTATATAGCATACGAATCACTGTACCTGATCCCGAATTCCGTAGTATGAATACATATAACACCTCGAGTACCCAATTATTCCACAAAAGATATTCAAAAATCCCCTGTGCCATCAAACAAACTTAGATATCTGTAATCGATCTAGCAAGAAACTTCCGCAATGCTACCGAAGTACCATCAGTCGAATCCCATAATCCTTCTTCAGAGACACATACTCTCGTCAAATAACTTCAAATCAGAAGTACCATTTCCTTGATTACCTGAGGCTACCAATTGCCTAAGAATTTTATGAACTTTTTTTCAGAACTGAACTGTAACTCATCTACCCAAGGCTTTCCATCAATCCCCTTTTGAAGAAGAATAATTACACATTCCATGCTCCGCATACCTATAACCACGATAAAACCCAACAAGAACATCTCTACCAATTCCATTCGCATAAGCTAAACTGTCACGACTGAATCCTTCTATTCAAACCAAGCTGAGAAAGCCTCCAAAACTCAAGAGCATTACTGAAAAATACCTGTAAGGCTCATTTCCTTGAACACATACGAAGAATTAATCATACCCTTACCATACCGACTCAGTCTTCTATCAACCTATTTTATCTGTCTAATTTTCCCTTCTGATTCATCATCAACTTGATATTTCTCCCTTCCTATAGCATTAGAATGCCTCAATCCAGGCTTGCCACATGAGACTCGAACATAAGACCAAACTGTCTAAGACACATAATCCGCGTAATACTCTCTCAAATGTTCCCTGAAATACTACACTCCAGAATACACTACTTGAGGAACTTCCCGCGAATCTGAATTCGCTCCCTTTACCTTCCAAATTTTGACACATAGGATCCCATAATCACATAAAAATACCACAAGTCTTCACCTCTTTCCAATGAAAAAACAGTCTCTACCCACATACACAACCTTACGACACCTGATTGCTATATGTAGAATCTTGAAAACATCCAAACCATTCTCGAGAGTCATTTACTCCTTATTCAAATCTACATTTTACCTGATCAAACGAACATAACCGCCCGTGCCTCATTAACACTCTGACACTGCAGGATACAATCTCATTCCAGTACAAACAAACATTTTCATTCTCTATACACTGAGCATTCTTTATCAACAACAGCTCAAGACATCCTATTATTTTCACACATCTACGAAGCACCATATAACCTATTTCAAAATTTTACTTCACTCGCACCGTCCTCGGCTCAATTTCTGCAACGAGAACTGATCCACCAGCATACGTCAAAAGGGAACCAACATAGTACATAACCGTACAATCAGCAAATCAACAACAACCTCCCTAACTTGGCTCGAAGCCATATATCAGGACACACTCAATAGTCCAAATGACTTTTACTCTAATGATGCCACAATATCATAGTGAGATTAAACACAAATCATCTACTAGTTTATGAAAACACAGTACATCTTGTACTGAAATCCTATGCAAATTTCACATCCATATCTATATCAGTTGTGTCCACTCTCTTAAGCAACCCAAATTGTCGGATTTCAACACGTACCCTTTCAATTACACACTCTAGGTCTTCCAGCATACACCCAAGGATCATACCACGTAGGAACACTCCGTAGGAGATAACCTACCTACTTCGCCTCAATTTAGTACTTCCTGAGTCTAAACTCATACCGCCACATGTAATGCACTTCACTTCCCAACTAGGAGATACGAAAATATTCTTCACGCGCCCATAACGCGTTGTACACATAAAATCACAATAGGAAACACACACTTAACATCTCATCTATTGTCCAACAAACCCGACAAGAACATCTCTGCCAATTCCATTCGCACAAGCTAAACTACCAGGAAGGATCAAAACTAAGCTGAGCAAGCCTCCAAAACTCAATAGCATTACAAAAAAATGCCTGTAAGACTCATTACCTCGAATACATACGAATAATTAATCATACCCTTACCATACCGACTTAGTCTACTATCAACCTATTCAATCTATCTAATTTTCCCTTTTGATTCATCATCAACTTGATATTTCTTCCTCGCTGTAGCCTCAGAATGCCTCAATCCAGGCTTACCACACGAGACTCGAACATAAGAACACTATCTAAGACCCATAAGCCGCAGAATACTCTGTCAAATGTTCCTAAAAATACTACATTCCAGAATACTCTACTTGACAAACTTCCCGCGAATCAAAATTCACCCCTTTACCTTCCAGATAATGACACATAGGATCCCATAATCACATAAAAATACCACAAGTCTTGACCCCCTTCCAATGGAAACACAGTCTCTACCCACATAAACACCCTTACGACACCTGATTGCTACATGTAAAATCTTGACACAAAAAAGCCATTCTCGAGAGTCATTCACTCCTTATTCGAATATGCAATGTAACTAATCAAAAGGACATAACCGCCATTGCCTCATTAACACTCTAACACCACAGGACTCAATCTCATTCCAATACAAACAAAGATCTTCCTTCTCTACACAGTAATCATTCTTTATCAACAACAGCTCAAGACATCCTATATTTACACACATCTACAAAGTACCATATAACCTTTGTCAAAATTTTGCTTCACTCGCGCCATCCTCGGCTAAATTTCTGCAACCAAAACTAATCCACCAGCATACCTCAAAACGGAACCAACATAGCACATAACTGTGTGATCAACTAATCAACAGAAACATCCCCAACTTGGCTCGAAGCCATATATCAGGAAACACTCAATAGACCATAATACTTTTACTCTTATACCACAAAATCATAGTGAGATTAAACTCAAATTATCTACTAGTTTGTGAATACACAGAACATCTAGTACTGAAATCCTTTGCAAATCTCGTATCCATCTCTACATCAGTTAAATCCACTCTCTTAAGCAACCCAAATTGTCGAATTTCAACACATACTATTTCAATTACACACTATGTCTTCTAACATACACATAAGGATCATACCACTTAGGAGCAATACAGAAGAGATAACCCACCTGCTTCGCCTCAATTAAGCACTTCCTGAGTCTCAACTCATACCGCCACATGTAATGCACTTCACTTCCCAACTAGGAGATACAAAATTATTCTTCACGTGCCCATAACTTGGGCTACACATCAAACCACAATAGGAAATTCACACTTAAAATCTCATCTATTATCCAACAAACTTTTTCGTCACTACCAATTCATATAGATACATCCTGCAGTACTAACATACTCATCACATGGATACCAAACCGCCTTTTCGGCTAATAAGGACCATACCAAACATATAAGTTAAAACACATACTCACACGATCAGTACCTCAGTGCTCAAGCGATAGGCAAGATCCTGACTCAAGTCCTCCAGGCTGGCCCAACATCAAACTCATAGAGATTGCATCTCACCCCTTCGCTGGGGAATCATAAGCCATCAAGGCACATCTGATTCTGAGCACTCACATGTACATACAGACGTGTGGAAGGAATTTCAAGAGATATATCACAATCTGAATCAAGTACGCACCATAAGAATTCCAAGAAAGTGAAGTTTTCCTAAAGGTTCTGCAGCCACTCGAGAAAAAATACAGAAGTCTTCGTACGGATCCTCGAGACTATATTAAACCTACTTATGAATCGTGGGACCTATTAACTTAGTCTATGATACCAACTTATCACGACCAAATTTACATACCCGGTTGTGATGGCTCCTTTCGTGAAGACAAGGCCAGCCAACTAACCCATTTGTCTCTTTAACAATTATTAAACATGAATGAATGGATAAATACGACTAAATGACATTAATAATAGATATTTACAACCAACATAGCCCGACTGGGGTGTCACAAGTCATGAGCATCTAAGAAGTGTCAACATAACTATAGGGTCGATAATATACAAAATAAAATTTAGGGTAAAAAAGATGAAGTCCGGTGCTGCGAACGCTGGTGGTCACCTTGCTCAGCTCTGATAACAAAATACTCAATCATCTCAAACCCGCTACCGGCTAAGAAATGCCTGCAAATGCACGCGAGGTGCGGGGACTAAAGTGAGTACTCCAACTCAATGAGCAATAATGTAAATAATAACTGAGCAGCAAGAAATTATGTAAGGCACTCCATCATGCAATATAGAATGGTGCAACCCTTTGAGAAAATGGTAAAACCATGAAATCCTTTAGAAAATATGTGGACTCAGTTAAAACATCTTTTGAAAATATCTTTTTCAACAGTTAAACAAATGAATGTGAAATAGATAGTATAAGTTAGACCTTCGGGCACAACACTCCATTAATAAATAACACCAGGGTATCTGATAAACTATGCAAGAAGTAGCATGGATGCCAATGAAATGAGAGTGTTGAATGTCATGAAACGTAATACAAACAGGAACCAATGCGTGATTGCAATGCAATACAAATAACCGGTACACTCAGGTACTCACTGCACCGTGCAGCCCAATCCATTTAACGTCGACGATACTCACTGGGGGAGTGTATAGACACCGGAGGGGCTCCTACAACCCAAGCACAATATCAATCCATCTCGTGGCATCAACCAAGCCCTCAGCCTCAAAATCAATGTAAGACCACTGCAGCATGCAACCTGAGCCATTCATAGTCCAGGAATACACATGTAACACTATTGCGGCGCACAAACCGATCCACACTCAGCCCAAAAATGCACATAAGCCACTTGGGCAATACAACATGATAGTTCTCAACTAAAAATATCAATAAAATATTGTTTAAGTTTTGAGATCATAGAAAGATGGATGAGTTTGCAAAACATTGATAAAACCTTGAATCTAGATCAATAAAATGCAAAGTAATGTGAAAATTGTGATATTGGATTGAAATAATTGGCATGAAGCTCAAGTATGGCAATCAGCCCAAATCATGATAATATCAAATAAGTTTCAGTCGAAAATGCGGTAAAATCAACAACTGGGATGGACCAAGTCACAATCCCCAATGGTGCTTTACCCCTCGCTCGCTATCCGGCATGCAAGTCTCCTCAATACAGCACTATGATAGGCAAATCCGGGGTTTCAAACCCTCAGGATATCATTTACAAGTATTACTCATCTCGAACTGGCAAAATCTCTAGCTCGTGATGCTTTTGCCCCTCAAATCATCCTCCACGCGCGTCGTATCTAACCAAAATTAGAGCGAATATAATACAATATGCTAAGGGAACAATACCCAATCGAAAACAATTGAGAAATAGCAAAAATCTCAGAACAAGCAAAACCCGAGCCCCGGGCCCACTTCTTGAAAAATTACGAAACTCACATTACCAGATTTTTCATCTTTCCACGAGTCTATACATACCAAGAACTCCCAAATCCAAGCACAAATGACCTATCAAATCCCAATTTGAAATATAAAAAACTTAAGCCCTAGCTTTACCCATTTTTGGTGAATTTCAACCAATTTTCATGGTAAAACTATCATAATCTCATGTATTTAGGCCAAGGAACTTACCTCCAATCAATCCACCTTGAATCCCTCTTCAATTTCTCTCAAAAAGCTCTCAAACTACTCAATAATGATGGAAAAATGACTAAAACTCGCGGATGAAATGTTTATAAACTCACTGCCCAGCTCATGCATTTCCTTCTACATGATCGCGACCTAGGCCCCGCGATTGTGTAACACAAAAATCCAGCCTCTATAATTCTACAAGAATGTGATTTGAGCAGTGCGAATGTGATGCACTACCAACTATTACTACGCGATCGCGGACCTCTCACACGCGAATGTGGTGGCTGGCCAACTTCCCTACACGATTGCGTGGCAACTAATGCAAATGCATAGGCCAAATATCCTTCCTCTAAGTTTTACTCCACATGTTCGTGACTCTCCCCATGCGATCGCGATGAACAATATTTTTCTGCAACACCAACAGTTGAAACCTGCAATCTCAAGTCCAAAAATGGTTCGATTGACCCTCCGAAATCATCCCGAGGCCCCCGGGACCTTAACCAGAAGCACCAACATGTCTTAAAACATTATCCAAACTTGTTCCAATCATCAATACACATCAAACAACAATAAAATCATCAATTCCGATTGAATTCAAGCCTAAGTTCTTTAAAAACTTCTAAAATACGCATTCGATCAAAAACTCAACCAAACGACGTCCTAATGACCTGAAATGTTTCACACACATCACAAATCCCAAATCAAAGCTATAGAAACTCTAGAAATTCTATTCCGACACTCGGATCAAAATCTCACCTATCAACCAAAATTCGCCAAAATACTAACTTCGCCAATTCAAGCCTAATTGTACATCGGACCTCCAAAATCAATTCTGATTGCACTCCTAAGTCACAAATCACCTACCGAAGCTATCCGAATCACCGAAAATCATATCCGAGCCCTATAACTCATAAGTCAATGTCCTGTTAACGTTTCCAACTTAAGCCTCCCTTAAAGAGACTAAGTGTCTCATTTCTTATCAAAACTAATCCAAATCAACTCTAACACACCATATACCGATAACGAAGCATGAATAAGCATAAAATTGGGGTAACAGAGGAGTAACACATGAGACGACAGGTCGGATCGTCATAAGTATCGTGGTTTTAAATATTTTCGGTGTCACTCGATTTGTTTTACCGTTACTTGAATTTACTATTATCGAAAGGAAATTATATGATTTGATAAGAAGCAAAATGCCCTATATTATTTTAAAGTAGTTTTTACGAGTATATACATATTACAGAAATAAGTATAAATGGGGGTAGACACTGAAGGATCCAGTAGCTAAGGGCGAGTTCGTTAGACCTGGTGCACCTTGTAATTATCAATTACCGTTATAGCCTTCGCTAGTGAGAAGGTAGAACTAGAATACCGTTACCAATTTCCCTCGAGTAGGGACTACCGTTATATTTTACTTCTTGCGATGAAGTCCATAGTTATACCGATTACATGATCCGTTCATTAAAACCTCCCCAAAAAAATATGAATACTGATATTATACAGTTGTTACCGAGCTTATTACCAAATTGTTAATTACATTTTATTACAAGAAAAATGTGATGACACTGAAAATTATTTATTATTTTTGAAAGGGCATTTCTATGTATTTTCTCTTTGCGATACTAGCATGTTTCTGACTCGTTCACAAATAATAACGGTTGCGGTTAAGTGTTATTACTCAGCGAGCTAGTGACACATTACCCTCTAATGTTTTTTATAGAGACAACAGTTGACACAGGCGAGGATTTTATTAATTAGAGCGCACATGTTGATATTTCTCGGTAAGCCTCACACTTGTTCCAATGGGCGGAGATTTTATTTATTGTTATGGTCTTTTCATTGAACTCTTAGACTCGCTCCATAGTCATAATTTTAGTGTCATGAGTATTCATTTGTTAATATAGTCATATGTTGAGTATAGTTCTCATTTATAAAAGTTGGAGATAAATTAATATTTCTAGTGGTTAGTTGGTGGTTTAGTTATAGTGTTGGTTAATTGACGAGTTGTCAATTGTTTGGTATGATATAAGGATGTTTGTTTGTTTATTTGAGACAGGAAAATATTTTGGATGGTCCAAAAACTGGGGAAACTCTATCCAATTTTTTTGTAAAATTACCGATGAGGCTTACTTGGGAACACTTGCTCCTAAACGTTGATCATAATCTTAATTAGGCAGTGACAAAGTTGGTATCATGGCCCTAGGTTATTCTTGTGACTAATAGAGCACACATCGGTAGTAGAATCTCAATTATGGTTATGTAGCCGGCCATTCCCGTAATCACAATTTTGCGAGGGTGTGATAGGATTTGTCTTGTATTTCCTTCTTATTCCTTCGTACGTGCGGTGATTACGGTCAAACGATAGAATATATAATTACTTATCCTATTGGTGTATGGCTCGGACCAATTACATTATAATAAAATTTGCCTAGAGATTCAAACATCAAAGACATCAAATTTCGGCAATGGACATGCAGCCATTTCCAAACAAAAAAATGATACATAAGTAGTATATAAGACTAGTAAAAGATTCATTATTTCATATAAGGTGCTTTCCGATAAAATTCGTAATAGAGTCCATTTTGAAAATTTATACCAGTCCACTGCTATAGAGATAGAGGAGTGCTATAACAAAAAGTTACTTACTTCCATGTAAAAGAAAAATTGAGATCTTTATAGAGGTAATAGATAAACATGATAAGAATGAACAACAAAATAGGGGCTCTAAAGTCCACATGCACCTAAAAGATTTTGGAGACCAACAAAATGTTCTTAATAAAGCTTCTAAAGTTGGAAATAATAAGTTTACTATTTCTGATAGTTCAAATGATCCTTAAAGGCTTTAATAAAATACTTACCACATTATAAGCCACATGTTATTTCATGAAGAGGTCTATGGAAAAGGCAACTTTTTTTACCAGAGAACAAGATGAATACATGAAATGCTACTATACTCTTAGAGATGCCAACAAGAGCAACACGACTAATATAGAAATAAATTTCACTAAAGTGTTTATGAATCACCCCCTTCTTGACAGTTTGTAACGCGAACTTGCCAGTTAGATCATTTAAGAAATTGATTTAGATTGGGTATAATTACATATAACACCAAAATTTCTCAGCTGGATACAAAAGCAACATCATAAGTTTATAGGCTTGTTTAAAGGTTGTTTAATTATTTAAATAAGATAGTAACTGCATATACAAAGACTTAAACCAATTTTGTAGCAGTTTCACTTACAAGAAAGATTGAAACTATGGACATGTAAGGCGTGCAAGAACTCACATAATAAGTTCAAGATTAGAATATCTTTTAGTATAGATTTTAATATGAGTCAAAGATTTTTAAAAAAAATCAAGATTGTTTTTGAGATATTAAGCAATCCTTTTCAGGTTACCACATATGTGAAAAAAAATTATAGTAGTTAGACATATGTTTAAAATTTTTAAGATTCAAGTTAAGAGAAGGGAACCCTGGATAATCAAGTTGTACTTGATATGGTTGACTCAAATATATAGATGGATATGGATTAAATATCTTCTTACCATGCTACCCTCGATACTATAGAAAGACTATTGTGTTAGTAAACTTTAAAAGCTCGTTTTTTTTCAGAAAGGGGATTATAGATTTTAGAGAAGAGAAAATTATATATTTGAAGACTTAATGGTTATAGAAGAAAGGTTATTTGGATCTCATAGATACGGTAAGAGGCACAAGAGAAGAAACACTTAGTTTGAGAAAGAAAAAAAAGAAGAATTATGATGAGAGATTCTTTAATGTATTCCTAAGGATTTACTAGGACTACCTTCAAGATGAGAAATTGACTTCGGTATAGAGTTGACACCTGACACGCAAACTATATCATATGGCACAAATTAAATTGAGAGAGCTAATTGATTAATTAATAGACCTAATGGATATAGGTTTTAACATACCGAATGTTGCACCATGAGGTACATCAATATTGTTTGAAAAAAAAGGATGAGTCTTTAAGAATGTGGGCTAACTACAAATAATTAAACAAGATAATAATACATAACAAATATCCCTTATCTTGTATAGATAACTTGTTTGATCGGTTACAAGGAGCCATTGATCTTTAGTCTAGTTATCATCAGCTCAGAATAAGAAAGGAAGATATTTCAATGCTGTCTCTAGTACTCGGTGCAAATATTATGAGTTACTTGTGATGTCCTTTAGATTGGCCAATGCTCCAATTGCATTGAAGTATATATGAATATGGTGTTCAAAGCTATTTTTTGAGAAAAAAGTTCAAGCTTTTACTTACTATATTCTTGTCTGTTCTTGTACCTAGAAGAGCATGAGAATTACTTGAAAATATGGAATTAGCTAGACTCGATTGTATTCATAATACACATAGTATCTAAGAAAAAATGGTAGATTCTAAGAAGATATAAACAGTTCATAAATGGCTGAGACCCATTTCCCTACCGAAATTACTTTTGGCTTGACAAGCTACTATAGGCATTTGTGTAGGATTCCCTCAAATAGAACCACCACTCACCAAGTTAACATAGAAAATTGCTAAATTTTAGTGGATGGAGAAATTTACAACGAGAAAGCATGTTTGACAACCACACTAATATTAGCCTTATTCCAATAGGCTCTATAGGATTCACGATGTTACATGATACATTGATGGTAGGATTAGGATATTTTCTCATGCAAAATAGTCGCCTGATAGCCTATGCTCTAAGAAAAATGAAGAAGCTCAAGTCATATTATGCCATTCATGATTTGGAAATGGTCATATTGATATTTCCTTTTATGATTTAGAGACACTATTTATACGAAGAAACTTGTGAGATTTATACCTAGCACAAGATTCTGAAGTACATTAAAACTGATAGAGATATAAATTTTTGGCAATGCTGATGGAGGGAACTACAGAAGATATAATTTTACTGTTCGGGAAAGATAAATATTATAGCTTACACAAAAACAACTATGGGTGATTTGACACATTTATCTCCTGTAGAGATACTTCTGGACGAAGATATGTATAGACTAGAGGGTGCACATATTAGATTCAATGTGTAAAAAATAAAATCAAATAAATTATTGGCTATTGGTCAGGCTCGATGTAGAATGTAAAAAGGATAGACAATATGAACAATGTGATGTCCCGGCCCGTCATTATGTGAGTTATCACCCTATTTTCCTTGTTATATGCTTGTTCATATTTCAATATGTGTGTTTGGTGAGTCTGAGTCAATTAGGGTCGAGTTTGGTTGGAAATAAGACAAATAGTCTTTTAGGAGAAGGCATAGTTGGGAAAAGTCAACCGGATGTTGACTTGTGAGTTAGAGAGCTTGGAATCAAATTCTGATGATTCGGCCAGCTCTGGGAGGTCAATTGTGGCTTAGGAGAGTGATCGAAATTGAATTTGGAGGTCCGGGGTAGTTTTAGGCTTGAATTGGCTAAGGTTGAATTTTGGCGAAAATCGAACGGTAGGTGAGATTTTGATCTGGGAGTCAGAATGGAATTTCGACAGTTGCAGTAGCTCCTTTAGGTGATTTTGGATATTCCTGTAAATGTTCGAGTCATTCGAACATCGTTTGGTCAGGTTTTTGATTGTATGTTGGTTTCGGAAGTTCTAGTTGAAACTTAGGCTTGAATTGGCTTTGATTCGATGATTTCTGTGTTTAAGGGTGTGTTTTTATGATTGGAACAAGTTTGTACCGTGTTTTGGAGTAGGTTGGTGGTTTTCGTTGGGGTCCTGAGGGCCTCGGGATGAATCCGGGGGGTCCAAACAGATCATTTTTGGCTCAATGAAGGGTCAGGTCTGCTGTCATAAGTGCAGCAGACATTTGCTCTTCCCGATCGCATTAGTAGCCATGAGATCGCGTAGAGTACTGGAGACCTAAGGGTTTTCAACCTTCGCGATCGCGAAGTATGGTGTGCGATCGCGTAAGGTGAGGATTGGGAGCAATGCGATCGCAGTAGCCATTGTCGCGATTGCGTAAAGTTATTTAGCTGGATATCGTGATCGCATCAGGATCCACGTGATTGCGTAGACGAAAAGGAGGCCTGCTAAAATTTGTTCATCGCAATCGCATGCCAAGGACTGTGATCGCATGGGGTAAAAATTCCTGGCAGAAGGGTTTTTAACAGGACATATCAGTCACGAACCTATAGCATTGTTTCACCATTTTTGAGTTCTTTGAGAGCAAAGTGATGGGATTTGAAGGGGATTTCATCGGGAAAACATCGGAGGTAAGTTTTATGGTCTAAATACACGATTTTATCTTAGAATCTTCATTTATTTCACTGAAAATGGAAGGATTAATGGGGGATTTTTGCTCCAAGCCTAGGCTATGGTAAATCACCGATTTGAATTGGCAAACGAAGTCCGATTTTGATAAACTTTATATGCATGGACTCGTGTTGAGATAAGGTTTCCGAAAACGTAAGTTTTGTAATTTTTCAAGAAGCGTACCAAAAGTCATATTTTGACAACTTCGTGGGTTTTGGTGTAAATCGAGTTATTTCGATTGGGTTAGGTCTATTTAGCCTATTTTGATGTATTCTTATTGATGTCGATCAGATTTGGCATCCGAGGAGGTTGATTTGCAAGGCAAGCGCAAGGCGAGCTAGGACTTCTACCGATTCGAGGTGAGTGGTGGTAGTAAATGATGTACTGAGGGTTTGAAATCTCGTACTTGCACTATACAGTGCTATGCTGAGATGAAACCCGCATCATGTGACGAGCGTGGTGGTATTGGGACTGGGGATTTGGACTTGGTCCTTCCTGACTGATATTTTACTGTGTATAATGGCTGAAATTGAGTCTATATCTATGTAATTGGGCTAGTAGACGTGTTTGGGGCCTTGTGCCGATCTGTAGAGTATTAGGTAAGCCTGTAGAGCTAAGTGACCCTTAAATCATGTTGGACACAAACACTCAGCCGTATTTATAACTGTATAGCATATCATGAGCCAGTACTAGATGTGTACCTTGAGAGAGACTACCTGGGGTGGGATTCCCTGTTCTAGCTGAGTGGACTCGCGAGGCCAAGTCGATATTGACTGAGATGGGTCGAGGACCCACTGTGAGGTATTGATATACATACAGAATCGGGCTGCGCTCCGCAACATTATACATACATACATACACACACACACACACACACATATATATATATATATATATATATATATATATATATATATATATATATATATATATATATATATATATATATATATATATATATATATATATATATATATATAATTGGATTGGGCTGCACGCCGCAGCATTTGATCTATATATTGGATCGGGCTACACGCCGTAGCTATATATATATATATATATATATATATATATATATATATATTGGATTGGATTACATGCCGCAATAACATATGAGTGTATATATTGGATCGGGATGCACGCCGTAGCGCTATATATATATATATATATATATATATATATATATATATATATATATTGGATCGAATTGCACGCCGGAGTAATATATATGTGGATCGGACTGCACGCTGCAGTATCTGATCGTGGCAAACTCAACCCGAAGGTATGAGTGGGCACTAATACTCTAACCCGTATAGTGGTACGGGATCAATTTCCTTAGGGAGTTATATTTTTGGAGTGAATAATTGTATTGCACTAGGATTGAGTTTTGGCTTCTAATTTATCTTCTAACATTTTTGGTGTTTTTTCAAAGTATCAACTATTGTATCTACTACTATTGAGTTGTCTAAATTATGCTAAAAACTATTTCTAAGTATGACTTTTCTAATGGGATAAAGGGGACAAGGGAAGTAGCTTATGCCTAGGTGGGATAACAAACGGGTATGGAAATTCAATGCGAAGATGATACATGGGATATTAGGATAGCCGTTGCTCTATACTTTTATTCTCACACCTCTCGGTAGAGAGAACAATTTTTCCCAATTGACTCTCTCGAGACCAATTGGGTAGGCCAATTTGCCCAAGCAACTTTAGGCTCAAGTTGGGTAATTACTCTCTCGAGGTTTATTCCCGTTACTTGGGACTACCATTCTCATGGGCCCATCACAAGTTCTTGTTGGGATTGAATGAGAGGTTTTAGACCCTCTTTCTCAAGTAGAGACCAAACCCACACATATAGACTTCATGTTTGCAATCACAAAATCCAAATTAAATACATTCATTCAACCCAAAATCAATTACCCACAATCATCCTTGCATTTAATATTCTAACCCATCAATTACCCACACTAGGGTTGGGCTACAACCCTAGCTATGGGTTTAGCTAGACATAGAAATTGAAGAAGAAGAAGAAATTGAAGCTAAAATTGACATAATAATTAATGGGAAATGAAATTCAAAGTCAAACTAGTACAAAATTGCCTAAAATAGGCATGTAAATGTTCCTCACGAGCTCTACCGCTACAGTGTATCGTATATTCTAACCTAAAAAAGAAAATAAGCTATTTATACTACCCTAAAATTTCCGGACGAAAATGCCCATGCGGGACTCATGCGGATCGCACACTTTTGTCGTGCGGCTGCGTAGGGCAATTGGGCTGCTGGAGGTCCTCTGCTAGAACAGGCACGCGGACCGCACACTTTTGTCATGCGGCCGCGTGGGAACAGCGACGTGGATCGCATACTTTTGACATGCGGCCGCACTTCACATTTACTCTGCTTGCATAGCCTCTGATCCTTTATCCATGCAGGCCACACTGATATGGCACACGGCCGCGTAAGCACAGTGACGCGGACCGCATAGTTTTGGACGCGGTCCGCATGGGTCTTGTCTGCAATTGAGGCTTCTCTGATGCTCGCCTGCGCGGCCGCACACCAAATCAGTGCGGTCCGCACGGGTTTTGCTTGAATCTGCTGAGTCTCTGAAACAGCCTGTTCGGCCGCACACCAAATCAGTGCGGTCCGCACAGGCTTCCTTGAAGTCTTTCATCTTTTTGTTGGCACTTTGCCGGTTTCACTCCTTTTTGAGCCGCTGTGATGGTATTCATCCTATATTCGCGCAAACCTACAAATTAGCGCACTTGTAAGTAATTCAGAGCCACTTAATCATATTTTATGCACAAAGCTAAGGTAAGACGGGGTTCAAAATCATGCAAAATTCCTAGTTTTCAACTCCCTCTAACTTAAACCTTTGCTTGTCCTCAAGCAAATCAAAACTAAGACCTAACCTTCAGAGAAAAGACACCAATTCACCCATACTTGTCCGGGGGTAGCCTCACAAACATCAATTGGGACTAACAATTGCCCTAAGCAAATGTATCATTGACAACTTTTTGAAAACTTTTAAGCATTTTGGTTCAAGTTGACACACGAGCTTCGAGGGTTGACTCAATCCATCAAGGAGCCTTTCTCAAGCAATTTGGTTATTGTAGGCCCCAAACTCACACACCCTCGGCTCTCCCCAAGTGCATCTCACCTTTTAGGGTATTTGCACTCAATATCAATGTGGAGAATTTCACACTCGCGCTCTCAAAGAAGAGACCCTAAGCCAAACACTAGGTACCATAGGCTTGCCCTTTATGTAAGTATCCACTAATGTAGGCTCTTCTTGACTTGAGATCATATAGGACTTTTTGGGAGTCATTGTGAAAATTTTTGGGTAGGGTAGGACTTTGGTTCTTAGTGGTTCAACCTTCCCTAAAGCGTATCTTTTTCTTCATTCATGGAACCCCTTTTTGACTCTTTTTGGCATTTCTTCTTTTTAAGGGGTGAAAGAGAGGCACCATGGTACTCTTCCATTTTTCAATTGGAACTTCCTCTTTGATCAATTCATTCACATTTTTCCTTCTTCCTTTTTCACTTATCTACTCTTTTTGGTCCACCATTTTGGGTCTTTTTCAACTTTTCGCTTGTTTTTCTCTTCGTTTCCTTTTTCTTCATGCCTTTTCCTTTTCTTATTGCATTTGTGCCTTTTTGCCACTTTGGTGCCTTCCTTGTTCATATTTTGTCTTTCCTCCCCCAAACTTATGCTTTTGCAATCACTTTAAGGGAAGGTCTTTGGGTGCCAAGAGAAGGTCTAAATTGGGTATAGGCTTGCACTTTGGTTTATGAAGAAACAAGGTTTTCGGCTCAAAAGGGGTGACTATGGATTCATTTATTGGTAGGTTGGAAGGAGCGATTCATGATATGTTCATTTGGATCAAAGATGGCCTACATTCACTTCTTAAGTCAAGCTTCACCTAGGATTTCGCCTCAACAAACATTCTGGGCAAGTTCTAGACTATCGGTACGGCGCTTGGGCTCACAATTCTACTTTCTCACCACACTTACACTCAGAGATCACCAAGAAATGGAGTCGAAGGCCCACAACAACCTCGGAATAGATTCGAGCACACTTTGGTTTATATGGCCAATCGATGGTTGTTCGATCAACACAAGACTCTCAAGGCCACAACTTTCACCAATCTAGACACAACTTGATGTCTTTGACCATAAGATCGGAGACAAATGTTCTAGGCCCAAGTGAAGTTCACCCGAGGTACCCTTATCTAACAAAAAAGTTTGAAAGACAAGAATAAAAAAGAAAACACTGACTCAACCCTTAAGAAAGTTGTCACGCTATCTATCATAGGGAAGAGACACCCGGTTCACACAACACTTTACCCTTGGAAAGAACTGTGGCATTAAGAAAACCAAGGGTTTATTGAAAGCTTTAAAACAAAAACTAATGATTCTACGAGAACAACCAAAAGATGAAAAAGAAAATGAACTATGAACAAAGATGGATCCATATATACAATCAAAAGAGTGTTCAAAAATGAAACTAAAGTAGATCAAAGTGTTAAAATATATACAGATACTACATCTACGAATGTACTAAAAGTAGTCAAATATATACAACCCAAAAATCAAAAAGTAGGGCACACCCACACGAATAAAAGCTAGAATTGTCCCCAATACTAACTATCAAATAAAGCTCAAAGAGAAAGGATATAGATGGCCCTTCAAGCCTGATCAACAGGGTGGCTCTGACTGGCTCCCTCGTCCGTTGTGGTGGTGGGGACCTCAGACTGGTCCCCAACCTGCTGTGGTGCTGCTGGGATAGGTGCCTGCTCTGGAGGAGGCTCATCTGCTGCTACGGGTCCTGCTGTGGGTGCACTGGGAGATCCCTTAGGCTGCTCAGGTGCTACTCTGATGACCACTCCCTCAGTGTTAGGGAGTTTCCTCTTCTTCCGTGGCCTAAGCTCCTCCTGCGGTTGTTCCGGCTGTGGATCTATGGATGGCTCACCAAATAGGAGATCAAGGGGCAACTGGTCAGCTACCAGTTTGTCCACCTACTCCTTAATCTCAACAACTGACTCTGTCGAGGCCTTGGTCTTCCTCGGCTTTCTGTGCTCCCTAGCAAGGCTTTTGAGTGCCTTGCTATGTGAATCAACCACCTCAGCCAAAGTATCCTGCTTCTTCATCATCTTTTCTTGGTTGTCCAGTATTTTCTTCAGTGTGTCCTCAATAGAAGCAGTGACCTCCACCATCACAGGTGCACTGTGGGACTGAACCACTGTCGTCAAGGTAGACAACTTGGATGTCGCAGCTGACATCCAGTTGTTCAGACTGGTCAAATTATAAGACAACTGGTTGGCCGTGAACCTGTGTGTCTTGGAGAGTGGAATCTCTGGATCATCTATGGAAGAGGAGGGTGCTGTAGATGGACCCGGAGGGAGTAGAGTAGCCTGCTCAGTAGTGGTGACAGCTGGCTCCTCAGACTGGCCAGCTGTGGTGGAAGTGGTGGCTTGGCCCTTTTTGGCCGTCTTAGGGTTGTTCGAACTCTTTTGATCATACCACGAGTATGCCCCCACCGGAGGCACCAGAACATCAAATTTCTTCTTTTTCACTTTCAACTCTCGAAAGTACATAGTCAATGTGTTGGGGAAGGGGTAGTTCGTCTTGGTCTCATTGGCCACCTTTAAGATGACTCGGTACATGATATTCCCCACATTCAGTGGGAAGCCTGTCATGATCAACGCTACCAACACCTCTCTATCAATCGGCACAGAATGGTCATGAGTAGTGGGATCCAGCCGATTGCAGACAAAGGTCAACCAACCTTTCGCCTCGAAGCTAAGGGTGTTCCTATAAATCTTCTCCTATGCTTTAAGCCACACCGGAACAGTTTCGGGAGCCGCTATCACCTTTGCTAACCACGGTCGGGCCTCCTCCTTCTGGGCTAACTTCTCAAGATACTGAGATTCATCTTCCTCAACAAACCCCAAAACTCATTTAGCGACTTCCCATCAAACAACACAATCTTGTCCCTAACTTTTGTGGTAGTGGAGTCCCGGACTAGACGGTGAATATTGACGTAGAACTCCTTCACCATATGCTCATTAGCATTCTCAACCCACTCTTTAAAAAAACACCAACCCTCTCTCGTATGAAATTGTGCTTGCACGTGAGGGTTGTGCAGGAGCAGGTCCACATCTATAAACCTCCGCTCTGTAATCAATCTCCTCTTTGGCCACCACTCTCGGAACTTGTGCCATGCTTTTTGACTAACAAACCTATCCGCCAACACATTAGGATCCCTAGTACGCTCTATCCCCCCAACGTCTGGCTCACCTCATTCACCCTCGCCTCCACTCTCCCCTGATAATAAAGTTGTGGGAGAAGTGGAGTACTCATCATCACTGTTTTGTTTTTCAGCTCGAGACTCATTAGACGAGTCCGAGACTACATTGACTTGCTTGGAGGTGGCCTTGGAAGTGGCCTTGGAAGTAGCCTCTGTGGGTTGATCTCCCTCTGGATATGAGGATGGCATGAGTGGTACTGAGACTTCTATGTGGGAGGGGGCAGACTCTGATGTGATACTCCTTGAAGGAACGTAATCACTCCCCGTGGAATGAGAGACCGCTCTGTCAGCTTCCCGAATGATCTTTCGGGTTTTCTTTATATTTTCCTGGGCCTCCGGGGTTAGTTTAACTATCTGTTTGCCTTTGCCCCCTCGGGAGGGTCCACCCCTCCCGGGTTGTTTACCCCCACGCTGTGCTAACATTTTCTTCATTGCCTGCAGAAGTACAATCTATATTGGTTAGTCGAAGCAATTGAGTAGTATACAATGACACAATATCATAAGTAAAACAAGCACAATGAAGAACAGGAGCTATGCGGACCACACACTTTTGACACGCGGTCCGCACTGGCTAAACAACACCCAGTGGTATCCTCTGAAGATGACCCACGCGGACCGCACTGTTTTGTCTCGCGGCCGCGTGAGGTCAATGCGGACCGCACACTTTTGCCACGCGGTCCGCACAGGTCAAGCACCCCACAAACAGACTCTCTGAAGTTGACCCACGCGGACCGCACTGTTTTGTTGTGCGGTCGCATGAGATCAACGCGGACCGCACAGAAATGCAAGCGGTCCGCACAGAGGAAATCAACACTTATAGCATTCTCTGAACCTCGGGCATGCTGTCCGCGCTAATTTGCACCGTGGCCGCGTAGGTGTTCTTGATTTGTCGGTCATTCGCGCGGACCACACACCAAAAGTGTGAGGCCGCATAGGGCAAAAACTAAGAACTGGTAGGGCATCTTTTTGTTCAATTCAGTCCATTTTGTTCAATGTTCTATGTCCTAGGTGTCCCTACTCAGTTATTTTAACAAGTAAGATTAGCCCTAGTTCTCTAATTAGCAGGCTTGATCCTAAAATTATCAATTAAAAGAAGAAAATAAGGAAATTAAGAAGTTATACTAGCATTAATCATGAATTAAAATAATGAATATAATGATTCAAAGATGAAATGTTACCAAGAGTGGTTGAATGTTGTAATTGAAGCACATAGAGTAGAAGTGAGTAGTAGTTTATGTCTCAGAACGAAAATTGGCCAAAAGGTTTAATGAAAGCCAGAGGTCCCTATTTATAGAAAAGGCTATGGGACCCATAATTACCTACCTGCGCGGCCGCACACTTTTGGCATGCGGACCGCGCAGGATTTTACTTGTGTGCAATTTTCCCAGCAGGTCACACAGACCGCACTGTTTTGGTGTGCGGCTGCGTGCCTATCTTCAGAAACCCTTTAGCTTGTTAAGCTTCCATGCAGACCGCACTGGTTTGTTATACGGCCGCGTGGAAACCTTCAGAGAGCTGCTCAAATTGACCAACTTCCACGCAGACCACACTGATTTGTGGTGCAGCTGCGTGGCCAAACTTCAGAGACTTGACATTTTGCCCTTCTCTCTTATCCATCCCACGCGGACCGCACACTTTTGGTACGTGGACCGCGTGGGTCTCCTTGGGCTCAGGACTTCACTTTCATCAACCCATGCAGACCACACTATTTTGTAGTGCGGCCGTGTGACCCAAACATCAGAGAACTGAAACTCTATATTTTCCTGCATTATTTCAACACACTCCCTGCAACACTTCACACACTGTTAGCTCAAAAATCCTATCCTACTGATGAAGAAATCAAAGGAAAAAAAAACAGATGGGTTGCCTCCCAAGAAGCGCCTGATTTAACGTCGCGGCACGACGCAAATTAACATACCATCACTTCAAGTGCAAAAGTTCCACCACCTGGCTGTCATCCGTCTTTCCCAACTAGTGCTTCACCCGATGCCTATTTACTCGAAAGATTTCACCATTCTTGTTCTTTAAGTCTAGAGCTCCAAACGGGGTCACACCTACTACCTCAAAAGGGCCACTCCACTTTGACTTGAGCTTTCCCGGAAACAATCTCAACCGGGAATTGAAGAGAAGAACCATGTCACCAACCTTGAACTCCTTGCTTCAAGCATATTTATCGTGAAGGTACTTCATCTTGTCCTTGCATAAGGACGAGCTGGAGTATGCATGAAATCTAAACTCGTCAAGCTCATTCAAATCCCGGAGATTAGCCGCTACATCCCATTCCAAGTTAAGCTTTTTCAAGACCCACATTGCTTTATGGTCAAGCTCTACCGGAAGATGACAAGCCTTACCAAACACCAATCGGTAAGGAGACATACCAATTGGCATTTTGTAAGCCATCCTATAAGCCCACAACGCATCATCTAGTTTCTTGGACCAATCAGTCCTATTTGCATTGACCATCTTAGACAAGATGCTTTTGATTTCCCGATTTGAAACTTCAACTTGACCGCTTGCTTGGGGATGGTAGGGAGTAGTGACTTTGTGATTAACACCATACTTGGTCAACAATGAATCGAAAGACTTGTTAAAAAATAGGATCCCCCATCACTAATGATGTCACGGGGGTCCCAAATCTTGTAAAGATGTATTTCTTCAAGAAGTTCACAACACTCTGTGCTTTGTTGTTAGGAAGATCCACGGCTTCTACCCACTTCGAAATATAGTCCACTGCTACCAAAATATATGTGTTTCCATAATAACTCACGAACAGTCCCATGAAGTCAATGCCTCACACATCAAAAATGTCAACTTCTAGAATGGTGTTTAGGGGCATCTCATCTCTCTTTGAAATTCCACCCGCTCTTAGACATGCATAACATCTCTTCACTAGATCACTAGAATCCTTGAAAATTGTCGGCCAATAGAATCCACAACTCAAGACTTTGGAGGCCGTCCTTACTCCCCCATGGTGACCACCATAGGAAGAGCAATGGCAATCTTCCAAGATGCTCATTTGTTCGCTCTCCGGGACACACCTTGTAATCACTCCATCCATGCAAATTTGAACAAGTACGGATCATCCCAATAAAAGTCCAAACTCTCCCGCTTTAGCTTTTTTCTTTGATTGGAAGAGAGCTCACATGAAATGACATCGGACACAAGGTAGTTAGCTACATCGGCGAACCATGGCATATCATTCATTGACATCGCAAGAAGTTGCTCATCCTGAAAATAATCATTGATTTCAAGGCCGTTGGAAGGCCTCCCCTCCTCCTCTAGACGAGACAAGTGGTCTGCCACTTGGTTTTCACTCCCTTTTCGGTCCACAATCTCTAGATCAAATTCTTGGAGGAGAAGCACCCATCTCATCAATCTTGCTTTGGAATCCTTCTTTGTCATTAAGTGTCAGAGGGCGGCATGATCGGTGTGGATTATAACCTTAGCCCCCATAAGATAAGGACAAAATTTCTCCATGGCAAACACAATGGCTAACAACTCCTTCTTCGTGATGGTATAATTCCGCTGGGCCTCATTCATTGTTTTACTTGAATAGTACACTGGGTGGAACATCTTGTTGAGCCGTTGACCAAGTGCCCCACCTACTGCCACATCACTAGCATCACACATTAGTTCAAAAGCAAAATTCCAATTGGGTGCGGTGATTATGGGGGTAGTTGTCAATTTATGCTTTAACAACTCAAAAGACTCCATGCATTTCTCATCAAACACAAACTTTGCATCTTTCTCCAAAAGACTACACAACGGGTTCACAATCTTGGAAAAATCTTTGATGAATCGCCGATAGAACCCGGCGTGCCCTAGGAAACTCCTCACCCCCTTGACAGAGTTAGGTGGAGGGATCCTTGAAATGACTTCAATCTTTGCCTTGTCGACCTCAATAACATCTTTTGAAACTTTGTGCCCCAAGACAATTCCTTCTTTCACCATAAAGTGGCACTTTTCCCAATTAAGCACCAAGTTTGTATCTTCACACCTAGCCAATACACAGTCCAGATTTGCCAAGCAATCATCAAAGCAATCTCCAACTAAACTAAAATCATCCATAAATATTTCGAGAATGTCTTCCACCATGTTGGTGAAGATCACCATCATGCACCTCTGAAACATGACTGGGGCATTACGGAATCCGAATGGCATTCGAGAGAAGGCGAATGTGCCATAGGGACATGTAAAGGTAGTCTTCTCTTGATCTTCCGGGGCAATGAGGATTTGATTATACCCCGAATAACCATCCAAGAAACAATAATAAGCTCTACCCGCCAAGTGATCCAACATTTGGTCCAAGAACGGCAATGGAAAATGATCCTTCCTCGTCACCTTGTTAAGCTTTCTATAATCCATACAAACTCTCCAACCCGTAACAGTACGAGTAGGAATTAGCTAATTCTTTTCATTGGTGACAATGGTCATGCCGCCTTTATTGGGAACACATTGGACCGGGGAAGTCCAAGAACTATCCGAGATTGGGTACACCACCCTGGAATCCAACCATTTTATAATCTCTTTCTTGACGATCTCTTGCGTAGCCTCGTTCAATCTTCTTTGATGCTCCAATGATGGGCGAGCATTCTTCTCCAATATTATTTTGTGCATGCAAAATACGGGGCTTATTCCCCGAATGTCCGCCAAAGTCCAACCAATCGCTCGCTTCCTCTTATGTAGAACTGCCAAAGTGGCGTCAACCTGCAAGTTAGTCAAGCAAGAAGAAAGAATGATTGGCAAAGTTAAATTGGGACCCAAGTACTCATACCCGAGGTGAGGAGGAAGTGGTTTCAACTCCAACACCGGCGGCTCTTCAATCGATGGCTTTGTAGGAGGAGTCTTTCGGTTCTCACGATCTAATGATAGCTTCCTTGGCTCATATGAGTACGAGCCCATACCATGTAAAGCATTCACACATTCCACGCGTTCGGCATCTTCGTTGGTCTCCATGTTTAGAAGTACCGCCTCAAGAGGATCCTCAACATTGATCATGGCGCTTGTGTCATCCACTATCACCGCCGTGACAATGTCCACAAACGAGCACACTTCGGTGCTATTTGGTTGGCGCATGGATTTGCACACATGGAAGACCACCTTCTCATCGCCGACCCTAAATGTCAATTCACCGGCTTCAACATCCACAAGAGCTTTCCCGGTAGCCAAGAATGGCCTACCAAGAATAATAAGCACTTCAAAATCAACTTCACAATCAAGAATGACAAAATCGGCCGGTAGAATAAACTTGTCAACTCTCACTAGCACATCGTCAATAATTCCCAAAGGCCTTTTCATAGAACGGTCCGCCATTTGCAACCTCATTGATGTTGGACGGGGTTGTCCAATTCCCAAGGTTTTAAAGACGGAGTATGGCATGAGATTGATGCTAGCACCCATGTCACAAAGTGCTTTGGCAAAATTGGCACACCCGATAGTACAAGGAATAGTAAAGGCTCCGGGTTCTTCTAACTTGGGAACCATGGAATGAACTATGGAATTCACTTGGTGAGTCATTGTTATCGTTTCACAATCCATTGACCTCTTCTTCGTCACCAAATCCTTCATAAATTTTGCATACCCGGGCATTTTTTCAAGTGCCTCCACCAATGGCACATTAATGGTCAAGCTCTTCATCATCTCTATGAACTTCTTAAATTAATTATCTCCTTTTTGCTTTTCCAATCTTTGATGATACGGCGGAGGAGGCCTTGGCAAGGGTGCCTTTGCCTTTGGAATAGATGGCTCGGGAATATCAATGATGTGATCCCTAGACGGGTTCACAGTGTCTTGGGACTCAATCCCAGCCTCATCCTCAATTTCAATCCTCACATCATTTGTTGCACTAGGTTCATCAACCACACGGTCATCATTCATTTGCATATCATCATCATCATTCAAATGGGCTTCCTCATCCACAACTCGATTCTCATTTGAGGCATTTACAACACCACCTCTTCCACTCCTAGTTGTCACGGCCATCACGTGATTATTCCCTCCCTTCGGGTTCACCACCGTGTCACTTGGTAGTGCACCTTTAGGTCGGGAGTTCAAAGATTGAGAAAGTTTGCCGATTTGCACTTCCAAATTCTGGATTGATGTATTATGACAAGCTAGTTAGGCATCCGAATCTTGATTCTTTTTCATCATTTGCTCGAATATGCTTTCAATGCGACCCATATCATTGCCCGAAGAACTTGATCCTTGTGAATGGAAAGGGGGTGGATTGTTGGGTTGTTAGTACATAAGAGCTCTTTGAAAACCTTGCCCCCGATTGTTTTGATTACCACCATTGTTCGACCCGCCTTGATTGTTATTGTTCCCTCAATTGTTGTTGTTACCACTCCAATTGCCACCACTATTTCCTTGATTGTTCCAATTATTGCCTTGGTTGTTCCACTCTCCACCATCATTCCTATTGTTGTTATTATTCCAATTGCCTCTTCCTTGATTGTTTCCCCAATTGCCTTGGGAAATGCCATTGTTGGTTGTTTTGATTTCCTCTATTGCCTTGGAAATTGTTCACATATTGACAATCTTCATCTTGATCATCAAAGGCATCATTAGAAAATCCACCATCATTGTTGTTCTCATTTTGATCATATTGGCTTTGTTGCGCTTATTGCCCTCTATTCCTTCTTTTCAACATTGACACATTCTCCATAGAATTCACTTGGCGCGGATTTTGCACTTGTCGAAGTTGAGATTTTGCACTCTTTATGTAGGTGAATAACATTCGGATCTCGTTGAGGTACATTCGCCCGACTTTGCCATGCCGATGAAGTGTCGGCCATTTGATCCATTACTTGACATGCTTCCTCCAAAGATAACTTCATGAAATTGCCTCCCGCTGTTGGTTCACAATGCATTGGTTCGCCGTGTTGATCCCCCTATAGAAAGTTTGTTGAACCATAGCATAAGTCATGTCATTGTTCGGGCACTCTTTCACCATAGTACGATATCTCTCCCAAATTTCATGCAATGGTTAATTTGGTTCATGCTTGAAGGCTAGAATCTCATCTCTCAATGCCACCATATGAGTAGGGGAAAAGAACTTGGCAATGAAATTATCCGCCAATTCGTCCCATGTAGTGATTGAATGATTCGGCAACATTTCCAACCAATCTAGCGCCTTACCCCTTAATGAGAAAGGGAAAAGTCGCAACCGCAAAACATCTTCGGACACATTGGTTTGCTTGCTTCCCAAACAAGTATCTACAAACCCCTTCAAGTGCTTGTAGGCATTTTGATTTGTGGCGCCCGTAAAATACCCTCTTTGCTCCAATAGTGTCAACATCACATTTGTAATTTGGAAATTCCCCGCCCGGATTCGGAGAGGAACAATGGCACTTGCATACCCTTGATTTGTCATTGTTCTTGGTGCAACCCTTGGCGGTGGCAGAGGAGGGTGTGGAATTTGGCCTTGTTGATTAGCATTTCGAGGCCTTCGTGGTACATTTTCTACCGGAAATTCATCTTGCACAACATCCTCTACCTCCTCCCCCGCCATGGCATCGCCAAGGGGAAGATTAGCATTTCCATTAAGAGCCATTTGTACCTATTAAAATTGAATCAAGAAAATTTGTAAAAGAAGGAAAGAAGAAGCGAAACACAACACTAGCAACACAATTAATCAATACCGATTAACTCCCCAGCAACGGCGCCAAAAGGTGATCGTGGCAAACTCAACCTGAAGGTATGAGTGGGCACTAATACTCTTACCCGTATAGTGGTACGGGGTCAATTTCCTCAGGGAGTTAGATTTTTGGAGTGAATAATTGTATTGCACTAGGATTGAGTTTTGGCTTCTAATTTATCTTCTAACATTTTTGGTGTTTTTCAAAGTATCAACTATTGTATCTACTACTATTGAGTTGTCTAAATTATTCTAAAGACTATTTCTAAGTATGACTTTTTTAATGGGATAAAGGGGACTAGGGAAGTAGCTTATGCCTAGGTGGGATAAGGGTATGGAAATTCAATGCGAAGATGATACATGGGATATTAGGATCGCCGTTACTCTATACTTTCATTCTCACACCTCTCGGTAGAGAGAACAATTTTGCCCAATTGACTCTCTCGAGACCAATTGGGTAGGCCAATTTGCCCAAGCAACGTTAGGCTCAAGTTGGGTAATTACTCTCTCGAGGTTTATACCCGTTACTTGGGACTACCATTCTCATGGGTCCATCCCAAGTTCTTGTTGGGATTGAATGAGAGGTTTTAGACCCTCTTTCTCAAGTAGAGACCAAACCCACAAATATAGACTTCATGTTTGAAACCACAAAATCCAAATTAAATACATTCATTAAACCCAAAACCAATTACCCACAATCATCCTTGCATTTAATATTCTAACCCATCAATTACCCACATTAGGGTTGGGCTACAACCCTAGCTATGGGTTTAGTTAGACATAGAAATTGAAGAAGAAGAAGAAATTGAAGCTAAAATTGACATAATAATTAATGGGAAATGAAATTCAAAGTCAAACTAGTACAAAATTGCCTAAAATAGGCGTGTAAATGTTCCTCACGAGCTCTGCCGCTACAGTGTATCGTTTATTCTAACCTAAAAAAGAAAAAAAAGCTATTTATACTACCCTAAAATTTCCGGACAAAAATGCCCCTGCGGGACTCACGCAGCCGCACACTTTTGTCGTGCGGCCGCGTAGGGAAATTGGGCTGCTGAAGGTCCTCTGCTGGAATAGGCACGCGAATTGCACACTTTTTTCATGCGGCCGCATGGGAACAGTGACGCGGACCGCATACTTTTGACATGCAGCTGCAGTGCACATTTACTCTGCTTGCATAGCCTGTGATCCTCTATCCACGCGGGCCGCACTGATATGGCACACAGCCGCGTAAGCACAGTGACGCGGACCGCATAGTTTTGGATGCGGTCCACGTGGGTCTTGTCTGCAATTATGGCTTCTCTAATCCTCACCTGCGTGTCCGCACACCAAATCAGTGCGGTCCGTGCAGGTTTTGCTTGAATTTTCTGAGTCTCTGAAACAGCCTGTGCGGCCGCACACCAAATCAGTGCGGTCCGCACAGGCTTCCTAGAAGTCCTTCATCTTTTTGTTGGCACTTTGCCGATTTCACTCCTTTTTAAGCCACTTTGATGGTATTCATCCTCTATTCGCGCAAACCTGCAAATTAGCGCACTTGTAAGTAATTCAGAGCCACTTAATCACATTTTATGCACAAAGCTAAGGTAAGATGGGGTTCAAAATCATGCAAAATTCCTAGTTATCAGTATCATAGCGCTTGGTCTGAAGGAGTCCCTCAGGAGTCTGCACATACCCCTAGTGAGCGCACTATGTATATTGGATCGGGCTGCACGCTGCAGCACTGTATATATTTGATCGGGCTGCACGCCGCAATGCTATATATATTAGATTGGGATGCATGCCGAAGCACTATATATATTGGATCGGGTTGCACGCCGCAACATTTTATATATATACATATATGTTAGATCAGGCTGCATGCCGCAGCAGTATGAGTGAGGGCTAGGTCAGTATGGGATTATTGTGAGACAATTGTGGACTGTAAATGGGCTAATCACTGGGGAGGTGACTTACCTATGAGGTTAGCTTTAGAACTGTTTAGTTATAGTACAGGTGGTCTTATTTTCAGTTGTTATTTATTATTATTACTCACTGAGTTGAAATATACACACTCCAGTAACCTGCACTTTCTGTGCATATCCAGGTGTTCAGGGGGGCAGTTGAGCTATCGCAGCGGCTACATTACTGTTATTTCGAGGAGACTTCGAAGTAGCTGCCTGCGTCCGCCGGACCTGATCTCTTCCTCTCCATCATTTTGTCATTCGTTATTATGCTTAGACTTGATTGTGTAGGATATTTCCATCTGTAAAGGCTCAGAATTGTGACACCACAATAGTGGGGTTGTATTTGTATGTTTCGGTTTCCACACTTATTGTTTTGATATGAGAACAAGCTATTAATGTTAATTGATTAGTATTAATTAATAATTGGCTGGTAAATTGGATAACATGGTCGGGCTTGCCTAGCAATGTGTTGGGCGCCATCACAACCAAGGTTTGGGTCATGACAAGTTGGTATCAGAGCCTAGGTTAACAGGTCTCGCGAGTCATGAGCCGGTTTAGTAGAGTCTCGTGGATCGGTACAGGGACGCCTGTTCTTATCCTCGGGAGGCTGCAAACCATTTAGGAAAGCTTCAAATTATTCAAATTCTTGTCGTGCAATTTTGTTGATCCAAAAACTGAACTTTGATATTCTATACTCTCGCAGATGGCGAGAACTCGAGCTTTCGGACGAGGTGGACGACCACCATTGCCACCTACTAGAGGCCGTGGACACGGCCGTGGTCGTGGTAGGGGTAGGGCAGCTGAGGCAGTCTCAGCCGACCTACAACCTCCAGTTGCTGAGGTTCCAGTAGTACCAGTTTAGGCATCAGTTGTGCCCATTGTTATTCCAGGTCTACATGAGACCCTAGCTCAGATATTGGCGGTTTTCACTGGCCTGGCTAAGGCTGTTTCAGCTTCCACCGCAGCGGCTACATCCGGGATCGGGGGTGGTCATCAGACCCCCGCAGCTCGCACTCTAGAGCCGGCAGTGCAGGGCCTGCAAACACCTAAGGCTCCACCAGTCCAGCTAGTGGTCCCAGTATAGCCATCCATTCAGGTTTAGGGGGAAAGGGTCCCGGTTATGACCGACGACGAATAGCACCGTCTTGAGAGGTTCAGTAGATTATCTCCTCCTATTTTTAGTGGTGCTCCGAGCGAGGACGCCCAAGGTTTTCTGGATAAGTGTCATCGGATGCTCCGTATGGCAGGGATCTTGGAGTCCAGCGGTGTATCATTTACTACCTTCCAGTTCCAGGGACCAACCTTCGCTTGGTGGGAGGCTTATGAGCGCCGTAGACCGGCAGGGGTAGCACCATTATCATGGCGAGAGTTCTCCACTATCTTCTTGGAGAAGTGGGTACCTCGATCCTAGCGAGAGGAGATGTGTAGACAGTTTGAGGGGCTTCGCCAGGGAGACATGTCAGTGTCGGAATATGAGGTCAAATTCACAGAGTTATCCAGATATGCATCGTTGTTGGTTCATACTGATCGGGAAAGGATTGGACATTTTGTTGATGGCCTTATTTATCCTATCCGTATTCTGATGACCCGAGAGAGGGTTTTGAGCCACTCTTTTGAGGATGCTATAGATATCGCTCGCAATAAAATGACAGATCGTCGAAGGGAGCGAGAGGAGAAGAAGGCCAAGAGGCTTCGAGGATCAGCTAGTTCTAGTGGCACTCAAACCAGAGGCCAGGGTCGGCAGAGCCGAGGTCGCTCTTTCAGGTCTTCACAGCCAGCCCGCTCAGATCAACGTGGGTCGTCTTCTGGCCGTGGTTATCAGGGTTCACACCTGAGCCAGCCATCTCTCAGCGGTATGCCAACATAGAGTTCTTCACAGGCCCTATCAGTCCAGGGTTCTTCTCGACCTAGTTCATCTGTTGGACACTCTAGTGCTAGGGTTTCTCATCAATCCTAGCCCCCAGCACCTGGGAGTTTCTTCGAGTGTGGAGAGTTTGGGAACATCCACAGACAGTGTCCCTATTTTGTTCCCATGCCATATCAGTAGAGGGGGCAGCCGTCATCATCTGGTCCTTCTACTTTAGCACTCGCCCCGCTAGCTAAGGGTGCGGGTCGGGAAGCTAGGGGTCGCCCTCGAGGGGGAGGCCAATCAGGCGATCAGGCTAGATGCTATGCTCTTTAGGGCCAATCTGATGTAGTTGCTTCTGATGCTGTCATTACATGTATTATTTCAGTCTGCCACAGAGATGCCTTAGTATTGTTCGATCCTGGTTCCACTTAGTCTTATGTATCTACACATTTTGCTCATTATTTGGGCACGAGCCGAGGGTGTCTTGCATTTCCCGTGCATGTATCTACCCCGGTGGGTGATACCATTATTGTGGACCATGTATATCAGTCTTGTCTAGTCACTATTAGGGGTTTGGAGACCCGAGTAGACCTATTGCTTCTGAACATGATTGATTTTGATGTTATATTGGGCATGGATTGGCTATCTCCGTGTCATGCTATTCTGGACTGTCATGCCAAGACAGTTACTTTGGCTATGCCGGGCATTCAGAGGATCGAGTGGCGAGGCACGACTGATTATGTACCCAGCTCGGTAATATCTTTCCTCAAGGCCCAATGGATGGTTGGGAAATGTTGTCTTTCTTATTTGGCATTTGTGCGGGAGGTCGGAGCTGAGACTCCTAATATTGATTATGTTACCATTGTTCGGACTTTCCTGATGTATTCCCCTCAGACCTGCCAGGCATGCCGCCAGACAGGGACATTGATTTTGGGATCGATTTGCTGCCAGGAACTAAGCCTATTTCTATTCCTCCATATTATATGCACCAGTCGAGCTGATGGAATTGAAGGAGCAGCTCCATGAACTCCTAGATAAGGGGTTCATTCGGCCGAGTGTGCCACCGTAGGGTGTACCGGTCTTGTTTGTTAAGAAGAAAGATGGCTCAATGAGGATGTGTATCGACTATAGACAGCTGAACAGGGTAATAGTGAAAAACAAGTATCCTCTGCATTGCATTGATAATTTATTTGACCAGCTCCAAGGAGCTAGGGTATTCTCGAAGATTGATCTTCGTTCTGGCTACCACCAGCTGAAGATTAGAGAGTCTGATATTATGAAGACGACCTTCAGGATGTTGTATGGGCACTATGAGTTTCTTGTGATGTCTTTTAGGCTGACCAATGCCCTAGCCACGTTGATGCATCTGATGAACAGTGTATTCTGGCCACATTTGGACTCTTTCGTGATCGTGTTCATAAATGATATCCTGGTGTACTCCCGTAACCAGGAGGAGCATGCCCAGCATCTTAGAGTTGTATTACAGAGGTTGCGGGAGGAGAAGTTGTACGCCAAGTTCTCCAAGTGTGAGTTCTGGCTTAAGTTCGTGGCATTCTTAGGACACGTGGTGTCCAATGATGGTATTCAGGTGGATCCGAAGAAAATAAAGGTAGTGTAGAGTTGTCCCAGACCGACCTCAGCTATTGAGATTCGTAGTTTCCTGGGATTGGCAGGGTATTATCGCCGATTTATTCAGGGATTCTCTTCCATTGCTTCACCCCTGACTAGATTGACTAAGAAGGGTGCTCCTTTTGTGTGGTCCGGGGAGTGTAAGGAGAGCTTTCAGAAGCTCAAGACAGCATTGACCATAACACTAGTCTTGATACTGCCGTCAACTTCAGATCCTTATATTGTGTATTGTGATGCCTCGGGAGTTCGCATTGGTTGTGTATTGATGCAGGAGGGTAGGGTCATTGCTTATGCTTCTCGCCTGTTCATGCTGTATATGATTTGGAGCTGGCAACCTGTCACGCCCCAAATCGAGGGACATGACCGGCGCCTGACCGGGTAGCCCCAGTCAAGCGAACCTGGGTGCCTTTCATTCCCACGCGCTACCCCTACATTGATTATTTCTCATAAACCACATATCTTATACATTTATAACTGATTTAACAATGTACAAACATATCCATGCGAGTGACTCATTAACAAGTTTACAGTTTTTACAACGCCCGACATAATATGTACATAAGACTGGACTCCCACAGTTTACATGTCTACGGAGCCTCTAGGATACAAAAGGGAATACAATACTTGCTGGTAAAAAGGCCCTGGCTATACCTTACAAAATCCAAAATAAAGTCTAAAATAAAAGTGGCATGAGCCACATAGTGCCCCGAGGAAGAAAGGGGCTCACCAAAATGGGCAGTGGAAGATGAAGGATACTATTGCCGATGAACTGAAGTGCCTGCTACTGATCCACCTGTAATCATAACACGAATGTAGCATCCCCGGCAAAAAGGGACGCCAGTACACTAGAATTGGACTGGTATGTATGGACAAACTTTGTCCCAAGTAAACTCAAGCCGTTAAACAAGAATTACGATGATAAGATAGCCAATAAATTACACCAAGAATCAATAAGCCAGCCAACCATGTTTTTCACATCTTCCTTATTTCTAATAATAATTCTCAACACAAGGCACGTTTCAAGATCAACAAGGAGAACAACAACCAATCAATCACAAAAAACACAAGTAGTCAAACAAAGGGGCAATCAGTGCCCCACAGGTTGCAAACTCTCCTGCTGTCTCCTATCACAATTTCTCATCAATGATTTTATATCAATTTCAATAGCGATTTCGATCGCTTTCCATTCTTATTACCTCGTCCACCCTTATTACCTCGGCCACCCTTATCACTCCAACCCACACCTTATTACTTCATGTTGCGGCGCGCAACCCGATCCCACCGTATAGTTTCAATCACAACAATTACAAACAGCAAATAAGGCACTACACCAAATTACAACAAGTTCAAATAAGCAACTTACAATTCGATTCATATTCTCAAATATTTTTCAAACTGAATTCACAGCCAAATTACCATGTTTCCATATTCGAGAGTGCCCACATAAATATGTTCAACAATTTACCACAGTTCAAATGTTTCATCTCTTCCACAAGAAGCCATATATGCCACCACAACAATTTGTTATCAGTTCTTTACCAATTTTAGTTCCCTTGTTATCCTTCAACTCATATTTCATAACACACCACATGTAGTTCAACATCAATTGAATCCCAACAATGAAATCAAAGAATTTCATACAATTTCTCAAATTAACATATGCCAAAAACAATTCTCACACATTTGGGCGATTTTACAAGAATCAAAATTAGCCATACATACCTCGTTTAAGCTTTCCTTAAGTTACTATGACGTTTCGGAAATTCTAGCAATCCCAACCTACTTGAAACATAGCAAAATTAAACATAATTTAGGAAGACATTTATGGTTTCAGCTCCTTGCAACATTTTATCAAACACTAGTTGGGTGACTTGATTTTTAATACTCTTTTACAATATTTCCCTTCATTCCAAAACCCAATCTTTACCTATTTATGTTCATCAATTTTCCCCCAACTCTATTTGCACAAGCATGCATACATAACACTACCTTACAAAGAATCATACCTCAATAACACATTTCACAACCTCTACAATACTAACATAACCTAGGTTAGGAACCCATGGCTCTTTATCACCCTCCCATGAGTTCTAATGTATGTATCTTACATAAATAATCACCATAGAGTAGTTGGAGATGATAAACATACCTCTTGTAGTAAGAATTTTAAGAATCTCCACTTGAGGTGTTCTTGAAGAATTCAACAATTAGAAGGAAAATCTAAGGATTTTGAAGATTAATCCTTGTTAGTATAAGTGTTTAAGGGGTAGAAATTACTCAAAGAACTATAAAAATCTTACCTTAGATCATAGGGATGAAGTTTGGGATGAAACCCTCTTGAGAGAGCAAGTCAAAACTCCAAAAATGAGTTGGGAACACTCTAGGTCGGTCTTTGGGGTATTAAAACTATCCCGGTGCGCGAAATATTGCCCAGATGCGCGAAGTGTGCAAGCTTCATGCATGACTTCGCGCATTTTCCCGAGCATTCTGCCTCAGATGCGCGAAGTGTGCGCGAAGTCCATTTCGCGCATCTGACACCTGACAAGTAAAATGATTATAACTTTCTATATACACCTCCGAATGACAAACGGTTTGTTGCGTTGGAAACTAGACTTAAAGGGATGTAATTTGATAGGTTGGTCCTCACACAAGACTTTATATAACTGGAGATATGATAGTTAAAAGTGAGGTCTTGTGCGCACTCTTTTACAGATTTCGTCTAATATGCAATTTTCCATCTTGGATTAGGCTTAGGCCTCTCCTTAGACCCCAAATCACTTATAATAAGACTTATACCCTTATTAAAATATCTAATTAATATCCATAATATTATGAATCCTTATTTGCACATGAGATAAAATAATGTGGCCTACATTAGCACGACAAAATCTTAAATAACTCGAAAACAATTTTCGGGGCCTTACATTCACCCCCCCTTACGATCATTCGTCCTCGAATGAGGATTGAGGTCCATTCACTAGCCTTCCTTATGTAACTTCAGTTTGTTCACATCATGAAATATATCAATAGCCACGAATTTGGCTAACTCCATAAATTTCCAAAATTTTCGCCAGAGTTTTCTTTGTAATATGGACATATCCACCTGTTAGAGAGCCCCCGAAATACATTACCCAACAACAATACACAGCTACAACACTTTCCACAGCTTGTATACACTTCCTTACCTCAACGATCACACATATTCTATCACATTGTTATATTTGCACATAAACTAGCTAATTCAATGAGTCCTTACCTTATTTAACCGTCTCAATACACCATGTACACAAAAACAAACCATTATCAATCTACACTTACTATTAGTTGTTTACTTAACACATGAATCTTTATAAGGCTTCCATTTATCAAGAAAGGTTTAAGTGACCCAAGGTAACAACACATACAACTCATTACCAAATGAAGGAAACTTTACTAACACTAAGAGGGAAACAACTTGGACAAGACAATAGTTACTAGGAGTAGAAAGATCGCCTAATTTCTACTAAGCTTGATCAAACAAATGGGGGTAATTTTCCTTCATCTCTTTTTCTGCCTCCCACGTGGCCTCCTCAACTTGTTGACTTCGCCACAATACTTTAACAGAGGCAACTTCCTTATTTCTCAAGTTACGAACTTGCCTATCAAGGATGGCAATCGGAACTTCTTCATATGACAAATCCTCATTAACCTCAATAGCCTCGACCGGTATGATGGTGGATGGATCTCCAATCACTTTCTTCAACATGGACACATGGAACACGGGGTGCACTAATGACATTTCAGGAGGCAACTCCAGCCTATAAGCAACTTGTTCGATTCTTTGAACGATCCGATATGGCCCAACATACCTAGGACTCAATTTCCCTTTCTTTCCGAATCGCATGACTCCCTTCATAGGAGATACCCTCAAGAACACCCAATCATCGACTTGATACTCCAAATCTCTTTGGCGAACGCCTGCATAGGATTTTTGGAGACTCTGTGCGGTTTTCAACCTCTCCCGAATAACCTTAACTTTTTCCATAGCTTCGTACACCAGATCTGGCCCTAGAAATTCCGCTTCACCTACCTCAAACCACCCGATTGGCGACCTACACCTTCTCCCGTACAATGCCTCAAATGGGGCCATCTGAATGCTAGCATGAAAGCTATTATTATAAGAAAATTCTATCAGTGGTAAGTGTTCATCCCAATTACCTTTGAAATCTAAGACACAAGACCGTAACATATCTTCAAGCATCTGAATCTCGGCCTGACCATCGGTCTGCGGATGGAAGGCTGTGCTGAGATTCACCGGAGTTCCCAAACCTTGCTGAAACTTCTTCCAAAAGTTAGATGTGAACTGAGCCCCGCGATCCGAGATAATAGAAAGTGGAGTGCCATGAAGCCTTACTATCTCCTTGATATATAACTTTGCATATTGCTCCGCAGTATCAGTGGACTTGACTGGCAAGAAGTGAGCTGATTTGGTAAGTCGATCCACTATCACCCATATTGAGTCGAACTTACGCTGAGTGCGAGGTAACCCCACCACGAAATCCATATTGATCATCTCCCATTTCCACCTTGGTATTTCTATAAGCCTGAGTTAATCCACCGGGCCGTTGATGCTCGGCCTTCACTTGCTGACAGTTCGGGCATTTAGCTACAAAGCTTGCCACATCCCTTTTCATACCGTTCCACCAATAAATCTCCTTGAGATCATGATATATTTTCGTGGAACCTGGGTGCACAGAATACCTAGAAATATGAGCCTCTACCATTACTCTCTCCCGAAGTTCGTCCACGTCCGGGACACATAGCCTACCTTGGCACCGCAGTACACCATCCTCGCTACAGAGTACAAATACTGAGGTCTTGTCATTCATAACAACTTCCTTCACCCGAACCAATGCTGGATCCATAAACTGTTTTTCCTTGATTTCCGCAACCAATGATGATTCTGCTCCATTATGAACCAAAACATTCCCCTCGTCTGACGTCGAGATACGAACCCCCAAACTGGCCAATTGTTAAACCTCCCAAGCCAGGGGTCTCTGATCCACACCCAAATGAGCCAAACTACCCATGGATTTTCGACTAAGAGCATCGGCTACCACATTTGCTTTCCCCGGATGGTACAATATGTTCATATCATAGTCTTTGAGCAGTTCTAACCACCGCCGCTATCTCAGATTCAGCTCCTTATGTTTGAACAAATACTGGAGGCTCTTATGGTCTGAAAACACATGTACATGAACCCCATAAAGATAGTGCCGCCATATTTTCAAGGCAAACACAACAGCTGCAAGCTCCAAATCATGCATCGGATAATTATTCTCGTGATTCTTAAGTTGCCTAGAAGCGTAAGCTATGACTTTCCCATGCTGCATCAATACACATCCCAAACCAACCCCGGAGGCATCATAATAAACCACAAATCCCTTTGTGCCTTCTGGCAAGGCCAATACCGGTACCGAGGTCAATATTGACTTCAATTCTTGGAAACTTTTCTCACATGCGTCAGACTACTGGAACTTCACAGCCTTCTGCATTAATTTAGTCAATGGGGAGGCGAGGGTTGAAAATCCCTCCACGAACCTCCAATAGTACCCTACTAAACCCAAGAAGCTACGAATCTCTGTCGGGGTCGTAGGTCTAGGCCAATCTTTCACTGCTGCAATTTTTTGAGGATCCACTTGAACCCCTTCACTGGAAATAACATGCCCCAGAAAGGCTACGGGCTCCAACCAAAATTCACATTTCGAGAACTTGGTGTATAATTGGTGCTGATGAAGGGTCTGCAATGCCGCTTTGAGGTGAATGACATGATCTTCCCTACTCCGAGAGTAGATGAGGATGTTGTCAATGAATACAATTACGAAGGAATCTAGGAATGGCTTAAAAACCCGATTCATATGGTCCATAAAAGCTGCTGGGGCATTGGTTAGCCCAAAAGACTTGACCAATAACTTGAAGTGACCATAGCGAGTTCTGAAGGCGGTCTTAGGAATGTCCTGCTCTCTGATCTTCAATTGGTGGTACTCGGACCGTAGATCAATTTTAGAGAAGCATCTTGCTCCTTGCAATTGGTCAAAAAAATCATCCACCCGAGGCAAAGGATATTTGTTCTTGATGGTCACTTTGTTGAGATGCCGATAATCAATACACATTCGAAGTAATCCATCCTTCTTTCGGAAGAAAAGAACCGGAGCACCCCATGGCGACACACTCGGTCGTATGAACCCTTTCTCTAATAAATCCCTCAGCTGCTCCTTTAGCTCCCTTAACTCTACTGGCGCCATTCAATATGGTAGAATAGATATTGGCTGAGTATCCGGCAATACATCAATCCCGAAATTGATCTCTCTATCTGGTGGGATCCCCGGAAGCTCATCCGGAAACACCTCGGGAAATTCATTTACAATTGGCACGGACTCGAGGGTAGGCACATCTGAGGTGGTGTCCGTCACCCGGACCAAATGATAGATACACCCCTTCTTAATCATCTTCGAAGCCTTGAGGTAGGAAATAAACCTACCCCTTGGCACTACACCATTTCCTCTCCATTCAATAACCAGCTCGTTAGGGAACTCGAGCCTCATGACTCTTGTCCGACAGTCAAGCTTGGCAAAGCACGAATAGAGCCAATCCATTCCCATAATTACATCAAAATATACCATCCCAAGCTCAATGGGATCGGCTGTGGTAACACGACCACTCACCGTAACAATACAATTCCTATAGACTCGTGAGGCCGTAATAGAATCACCAACCGGAGTCGATACAGAGAACGGCTCATGAAGCTGTTCGGGTTCTACCCCAAAACTTGAAGCAATGAATGGGGTTACATAAGACAAGGAAGACCCCGGATCAATGAGGGCATAGCAATCAATATTCTGAATAGATAAGATACCTGTGGCAACATCTGGAGAAGCCTCAGCACTCTGGCGGCCACTCAACGCATAGAATTGGCTAGGTCCACCCCTACCATGAGCTCCACCCCTAGCTGCACCACGCCCTTCTGATGCTGGAGGACGCACTGATGATGTAGCAGCCAAAGAACCAGATGTCTGAGCAGATACCCTACCCATACCATGATAGGGTGCACGACAGTCCCGCTGAATGTGACCTCTCACTCCGCACCTGAAGCATACCGGGATGTCAAGGTAGCAGGTCTGTGTATGAAATCTCCCACACTTGGGGGCATGTAGGTCTCCCCTGCTGCTGGAACCTCACCCAGGACGACCAAACTGACGAGACCTCCTGCTATCTGAACCTGGTCTCGAATGCCTGCCCTGCTGATGACATTGCATAGATGGCGGTGCACTCGCGGAGGACTGAGCATATGACTGGGAAGGCCCTGATGACCCTCTCCCTAGAAGTGATTTCCCTAAACGACCCATTGACCGGGCCCTACTGCTACTCTCTCTCTCCGCACAAATCTTCAGCTTTCTAGCCTTTGTGGCCTGAGCAAATCCCACAATCCTCCCATAGTTCATGTATGAGTGCAAAGCTGCTGTGGCGGCCTCATTCACTACCAAAGGGCTAAGGCCCTGAACAAACCGTCAAACCCGGGCATCCATGGTCGACACTAAATGAGAAGCATACTTGGACAACCTCACGAACTCCATGTGATATTCCCAAATGATCATACTGCCCTTTTTAAGGACATCGAACTCAGTGGAACGGGCTGCCATTATCTTGGCAAGCAGGAAGTGGTCCATGAAAGCATCTACGAACTCATCCCATCTGGCCGGAGGGCTCCCCTCCTCACGGGAATCCTCCCACATCTCGAACCATGAACGTGCCGCTCCCTTAATCATGTATGAGGCCAACTCTACCCCCTCTATATCTGTATCCTTCATCACTTTGAGGGTCTTGTATATCTCATCAAGAAACTCCTGTGGGTCAGCCTCTGGGTCGGTGCCTGAGAATTCTGGAGGGGCCAACCGCAAGAATTGGTGGACTCTGGAGCCGGAGGAATCTCCCTGCCCGCTGGAAGATGCAGGGGCATCATGGGATCTCTGGGCCTGGGCGGCCACTAACTATGTTAACATATGAATGGCTCCCCTAAGATCCTCGTTAGAGATACCAGAACAAGGCCCCGGCTCACCAAAACAGGTAGTGAAAGATGAAGGATACTATTGCTGTCACGACCCTAGTTCACCAATCGTGAACATGTCGTGACGGCACCCAGTCCCCACGACTAGGTAAGCCTAACACTTTGCGGAATGTTCAAGTTTATGAACTTTAAACAAGAAATAGCGGAAAATGATATAAATAGGAATGTAATCCGTGCCGCTTGGCACATACACTCGTCAACACACTGCATAAAAATACCACCAAGACCCGGAATCCCACGGGTAACACAGACTAAAAGAAATACAACCGTGGCTCTATGTGTAAAGAGTATCTAAAACAACGAAATGAAGGAAAACATCTACTAGAACTATCGAATAGAAGGAGGGCCTCCGGATCCGCGGACGTAGCAGCATCATACCTCGAGGTCTCCAAGCGTGCTGCCGATATCACCTAGTATGGGCCTCTCCTGATGTACCCGGATCCGCACAACAAAAGTGTGCGTAGAAGAGTAGTACGAGTACACCACGGCGGTACTCGGTAAGTGCCAAGCCTAACCTCGATGGAGTAGTGACGAGGAAGGTCGTGGCCCTACCGAGAGAACAATAATATAATGATGATAACAATAATAAGCAGTTTAAATAATTATGAATCCGAATGACGACAGTAAAGTGATTTCCGCAACCGTCTACAATGTAAGCTAGCAGCAAGTAAATAACTAAATAAAACTCAATCAGCAAGTCCAGGACTCGTGGGAATTGAACCCACAGTCCCATTCTCAGTACCTCTGGGTCTCCCGGAATCGAACCCGCAGCCCATATCTCAATAAATAATTAATAACTCAGGATCTCCGGAATCGAACCCGCAGTCCCTACCAATAACTCGTGATCTCGGAATCGAACCCGTAGTCCCTACTAATAACTCGGGATCTCGGAATCGAACCCGTAGTCCCTACCAATATCACGCCGGTCTCCGGGAATCGAACCCACAGCCCCGGGTCTCCGGGAATCGAACCCGCAGTCCACAAACAATATCACTCCGGGTCTCTGGGAATCGAACCCACAGACTCAGGATCTCCGGGAATCGAACCCGCAGTCCACAAACAATATCACTCCGGTTCTCTGGGAATCGAACCCACAGCCCTGGGATCTCCGGAATTGAACCCGCAGTCCACAAACACATCAAATAAAGAAAACACACAGAGAGAATATAATAGTTAAATTACAACTTCACCAAAATTAGTGCCAACAATTTGTCAAGAATTCAAGTAAATCAACTAGGCAATTAAACATGTTGAATCCTAGTTAATCATGCTTTTCTAAGTACTACCGGGTAATGGTAACGCTTTTATCAGCTAAGAGCAGGAATATCACAAATCGGACAATTCAAGTAAAGTGTGTGTTACAACAACCAGCGCATGTACACGCCCGTCACCTCGCATACAAGGCATTTAAACTATCACATAATATCCTAGGGGTGAAAATTCCCCCACACGAGGTTAGACAAGCCACTTACCTCAATCCGGCCAATTCAATACTCAATTTAGCTTTTCCTTTACCAATTCATCAATGCTTGGCTCAATCTAGCCAAAAATAACTTGAATACATCAAACAATGCAAGAGAAAACAATTTCAATTAACAAAACTATGATTCTTACACAATTTGCAAAAAGTCAACAAAAGTCAACTCCTCGGGCCCACACCTCGGAACCCAAAAAAAATTACAAAAACTGAACACCCATTTCGCTACGAGTTCACCCATACAAAAATTATCTAATTACGATACCATTTGGTCATTCAAATCATCATTTTGCATTTTTGAAAGATTTCACAATTTTCCCCAAATTTTCCTTTAGATTCTCATGAATTTGATGTTAAATCTAAGATATAATCACAAAATATAGTTGGAAAAGGATTAGAGACACTTACCCAATGATTTGCAGAAGTTTGGGTCTTTGGAAAATCGGCTATGGAGGTTTAGGTTTTGAGAAAATTGAAAAATGGGTGAAAATCCCGTCAAAAACCTCACTTAACAGGCCTCAGATGTCGCATTTGCGACCCAGGGTTCGCAATTGCGAACCCTTAGATATTGCGAACAAAAAAGGCTGGCAGAGGTCGCATTTGCGACAAAAAGTTCGCATTTGCGAACTGGGCATCGCAAATGCGATAAAAAGTTCGCATTTGCGAACATAGCATAAACCAACAATTTTTCCTGACACGAAAATGAGCATAACTTCCTCATACGATGTCCAAATTCGATGATTCTTTTTCCTATGGCTCCAAAATTTCGATACGGATCTAATGGTTCAAACAAAACTAAATTTGGATATCATTTGCTTAATATGGTACCCCTTTATGTTCAAAGAAGCAAAGGTTGAAACATCAAATAAGAGCGTGATCACAACCCGAAACACACCCGAGGCCCCCGGGACCCCAATCAATCATACCAACCAACCCCAAAGCACATTACGGACTTGCTCGAGGCCTCAAACCACATCAACAACTCTAAAACCATGAATTACACCCCGATTCAAACTTTATGAACTATGAAGTTTCCAACTTCTATTTCCGATGCCGAAACCTATCAAATCGCATCCGATTGACTTCAAATTTTGCACACACGTTCAAACTGATATATCGAAGCTACAGAAACTTTCGGAATTCCATTCTGACCCTCGGATCAAAATCTCACCTATCAACCGAAATTCGCCAAAATACTAACTTTGCCAATTCAAGCTTAATTCTACACCGGTCGTCACAAAAATATTCCGGACACACTCCTAAGTCCCAAATCACCTAACGAAACTATCCGAACCATAAGATTTGCATTTTGAGTCCGATATCAAAATTTCCACTTCCGGTCAAATTTTCTCAAAAACTTTCAATTTTCTATCTTTCGCCAAACGACTCCAAAATGACCCACGGACCTCCGAATTCACTTCCGATCGCGCTCCCAAATCCAGAATAACCATACGGAGCTACTCCCAGTCTCGGAATCCCAAACGGACATTAATAACACTAAAATGCATTTTAAGCCAAATTGATGCCATTTCTTCTAAAATGCTATCTTCCATAATATGCGCCAAAACGCTCCCGGGTTATCCAAAACCCGATCCAGGCATACGCCCAAGTCCGAAATCATCATATGAACCCTGTTGGAACCTTCAAATCTCAATTCCGAGGTCGTATACTCAAAATTCCAATCCTAGTTCATTTCTTCAATTTTAAGCTTTGGAAATGAGAATTTTCATTTAAATTTGACTCCAAACTTCTTGAATTTTAATTCCGACCATACACACAAGTCAATATACTTGAGATGAAGTTTCTCATGGCCTCAAACTGCTGAATGACGTGCCGTATCTCAAAACGACCGGTTGGGTCGTTACAATCTCCCCCACTTAAACATACGTTCGTCCTCGAACGTGCCGAGAACTACACTGAAGTAGTCTAAAATCACTGGTTTAACATCTCATGCAACTTCCTGTGCTTCCGCAACTCATTTGAGCACATTAGCTCGATAACTCTATAGACATACTCCTTTATTCGAGTAAATAAGCCATTAGACCCAATTCCAACATCCGGAATTTCCCGCCTAGCATGTTTCCATCATACGACCACAATATCATTCTTCACATGCTGTACCCATACATGACTGCATAACTTTGTTGAATTCACACTTTGCATCACTTTACTCATGGGACCACAATAATATTCTTTAAATATAATAGTCGAAATTCCACAAATCCGATGCTCTCATTGCATCTCATGACCTACATGGGTCTTGCTCTAGCTTTTACAACACCGATACGACGGAAGAGATGTGCAGGAATTCATATTTAGTTGCCAAGTCAACAAATCATTCAGTCTATACTTCTAACAAGATCCATTACCTTGTCCTAAACCAGAGAATGTTATTTTCCTCTATAATATACTTCATATAATCAGTTTGCACTGACCCCAAATCCCATAACCTCATCTCACCCAGTACGAACTGCTCAGGCGATAAGCCACCTCAGACATAATCAAAAGTCCCACAAGATGACACAATGTGCCAGTAGGCTACTGATTCGTACGTGATACAAAAGGAAGGCGAAAACTAGAGAGAATTATTCAGCTCTCACATAAACATGGGCCTCCTCAAGAAAATAGGAAACATAACACATAAAAGCAATTATAGACACCGAAATAGACACCACATTGTTGCGGCGTGCAACCCGATCCCAACAATATGCCCATGGCGGCGTGCCACCCGATCCCAACAATATAACCATGGCGGCGTGCCACCCGATCCCAACAATATAACCATGGCGGCGTGCCACCCGATCCCAACAATATAACCATGGCGGCGTGCCACCCGATCCCAACAATATAACCATGGCGGCGTGCCACCCGATCCCAACAATATAAAACTCACACAAGGAGTCATATGTCGAGCTGAATAGTTCGTCACATCAAAATACTGACTATCGATCATAAGCACACTAAGGTGCATGATATCGGACACAATGAAACATATAGCGCTATAGGCTACAACTCAAGCACAACTGAGGTGCGATATAAGATCTGAGTCTCAAGAGCCATCATGCTCATATAACATCACCGCTGAGCGGAACCTCAACACATAAGGAACTTACCAAGCCGTCACACACTCATACGGTGCAATATATCTTTACTTGAATTAACTAACCGCGAAATAAGACCGCGACTATCCCTCCATAAAGGGCGCATTGCTGGAAGAAATATAACTGGCCTGACGCAAGGCTCACTTCCACATTTAAATCTATCCACCGACCTTAAGTCTATCCCGGTCGTGCCAAGCTAAGTCAATAATATTTCACAGGTCTATAACCCACTAAGCAGAGTGCCCTCCAGGCATAAGTTCTCAAATGGATGATATCACCAAAATCCTCATACTTGGTTTAAATTTCTAACCAATCAAGTGACTACAAGTCACACCTATACAATCTTCTTGTGGGTCAAGCTCCCACCATCTTCCGAATAATTAAACGGATCTGCACATTCAACCCACCGGCACTAACACTGAAAAGTGATCAGGAGTCCCTAACCGGGATGCAAAGCCTTTCTCATAGAACACTGATCTCAAATGATACAGATGTTAATACCCATCTTACTTAAAACACTGAAACTCCTTTCCTGCTCATCCGAGCTCTTCATATCACATTCATTGACCAAACTGTGACCTTGGTCCTTACTTCAATTTTCATACTACTCACTGCACCTCACGTGCCGATATACAATAGACACAATTTCCATCATAGCTCTAGAACTGACGATAGACTAATACTTCATCACATAATACTTTCCATTTAGCTCACTACAGGAGAGCTATAACAACACACGGCGAATTCTCATAGCCATCGAATATGCCAATATCTAAGTAGTGGTCCAAGCCACCATAACCCTTTCCGAGGTCTGCCTACTCATAACAGGCCCCTAACAGACGAATACTTCAGAATGACATCAATCACTGCGGCCGACAAGTCTCAAATGCACCGCCACAAATCACATGCATAACTCGTTGCATGAACCGATCATTGACACCAATACGCCAACTCAACTATGGCTGATCAATCTACTTCCTTCCAGGTTATCCTTGATTACCTTAGAAATGTTAATATCTTCCTTCAATACCTAACTTATTTCAACCGCACTTACCCCGAGTGACCTTAAATCATAAGGCCATGCTATCTCAAGAACGACGACCATTTCATGTCTCTCAAATACTACACCATAAGTCAAAACATCATAGATCGTTTTGTGCCTTTCTTCATAAGTTGCTTCAAAAGCTTGAGCCTTAACTGTACTTATAGACTTAGAATTATCAGGCACCACACTTTACCTCTTGAATTCACTAGGACCGCTACTAAGAACCATCCGGTTCTAACTTTCCCCAGTACGCAACCAACTCTACTGAATTTCTTTATAACATATGAATACCCTCTCGATAAAGCATCCAGCGGAATCACTTCCCGCGAAGTCTGCACCTATACGAGGCATAAATCATGAATTTCCCCTCAAGTTTGAACATGAGCCAGTAAGGCTAAACATAACACGCATTCAACAATACATATACTCAAATTACCACTCATGGCCCTTTTCCGTGGCTGCAATAACACAATAATACGCTAGTATCCAGAATTCACACAGGTAATTAACCATGCGACCCAATCTTAAGCGGTGGGACTCTCCCACTTAGCCCAAAGCCACTATTACACGACTCTCGAACACATTATAACCATTCTCTCAAGTCATTTACTATTATTCAACTGCAACTCACTTGATCCAACGAATATAACCACCTGTGCTATATTAGCACTCTAACACCATAGGGTATGAACTCATCCCAATACAACCAAGCATATTCCCGCTCTATGTATCGAGCATTCTTTACCACGACAGCTTAAGACATACTGTGATTCTCACACCTACGAAGCACCATGTAGCCTTCGCCGAAGTCTTCCCTGCCGATAATGAAATGTAGAATTATTATGGACACAGGAACATCAAAAGTCCCAACGTCATACCATACGAGTCTCAACTCTTACTCTTCCACAAGTTTCAAAGAACTTTTTGAATAGCACCTAAATACAGTGCGAGCCAAATCTGATATGATACATGACCCATAATTTGGTCGTTGATAGTGAAATCCTTTTAGTTAGCACGAAGCCTTAAAGATACATCTTGCTAATCCACGATAATAGCCTTTATCATATGTACGTCTTCATCATAAGACAACCCAAGACATTGGTTTGGTACATGTCCTTCTTAAGACAGTTAAACTCATTTCCCCCAGTATCTCTGCTGGCTGAATTCTTCGCTAAATAGATATCTCATATGAACCATATAGTCTTTATTACCACTAACTATCTTTAGATCTACATCTACCTTGTGATTCTACCTTTACTGTGACGATTAGGCAGTTAAGTAAACCTTCTCAAGACCATACTTATCAACTGAATGTCAGAACCTAGTGCACCCCCATGTGCACAATTGAAGATCTCTCAATTCTATTGCATTATCGATATGGATGACACGCGGTAACAATGGTTGAGTAAATTCTTGACTTCCTTGAGATCTCTCTGCAGCGTCACGAACCGTTGGCGCATACTTGATACCGAGCGCAAAAATTTCAATACACGAGTGGATGCAAAAGAACGTATGACATAGGCTCCAACCGAATAAATGGCGCACGATAAGGAATTCAAAGAATTGAAGAGTTTCCTAAACAATTACATAGCCCCTCGTAAATAAATACAGACGTCTCCGTATCGATCAACGAGAATCTAAGTAACCGGTCTGTGTCCCGTGACTCCTACGAACCTAGAGCTCTGATACCAACTTGTCACGACCCTAGTTCACCAATCGTGAACATGTCGTGACGGCACCCAGTCCCCACGACTTGGTAAGCCTAACACTTTGCGGAATGTTCAAGTTTATGAACTTTAAACAAGAAATAGCGGAAAATGATATAAATAGGAATGTAATCCGTGCCGCTTGGCACATACACTCGTCAACACACCGCATAAAAATACCACCAAGACCCGGAATCCCACGGGTAACACAGACTAAAAGAAATACAACCTGTGGCTCTATGTGTAAAGAGTATCTAAAACAACGAAATGAAGGAAAACATCTACTAGAACTATCAGAATAGAAGGAGGGCCTCCGGATCCGCGGACGTAGCAGATCATACCTCGAGGTCTCCAAGTGTGCTGCTGATATCACCTAGTATGGGCATGTCCTGATGTACCTGGATCTGCACAACAAAAGTGTGCAGAAGAGTAGCATGAGTACACCACGGCGGTACTCAGTAAGTGCCAAGCCTAACCTCGATGGAGTAGTGACGAGGAAGGTCGTGGCCCTACTGAGAGAACAATAACAAAAAGACAATAACAATAATAAGCAGCTCAAATAATAATAAATCTGAATGACGACAGTAAAGTGATTTCTGCAACCGTCTACAATGTAAGCTAGCAGCAAGTAAATAACTAAATAAAAACTCAATCAGCAAGTCCAGGACCTGTGGGAATTGAACCCACAGTCCCATTCTCAGTACCTCTGGGTCTCCGGGAATCGAACCCGCAGCCCATATCTCAATAAATAATCAATAACTCAGGATCTCCGGGAATCGAACCCGCAGTCCCTACCAATAACTCAGGATCTCGGGAATCGAACCCGTAGTCCCTACTAATAACTCAGGATCTCGGGAATCGAACCCGTAGTCCCTACCAATATCACGCCGGGTCTCTGGGAATCGAACCCACAGCCCTGGGTCTCCGGGAATCGAACCCGCAATCCACAAACAATATCACTCCGGGTCTCTGGGAATCGAACCCACAGCCCTGGGATCTCCGGGAATTGAACCCGCAGTCCACAAACAATATCACTCCGGGTCTCTAGGAATCGAACCCACAGCCCTGGGATCTCCGGGAATTGAACCCGCAGTCCACAAACACATCAAATAAAGAAAACACACAGAGAGAATATAATGTTAAATTACAACTTCACCGAAATTAGTGCCAACAATTTGTCAAGAATTCAAGTAAATCAACTAGGCAATTAAACATGTTGAATCCTAGTTAATCATGCTTTTCTAAGTACTACCGGGTAATGGTAACGCTTTTATCAGCTAAGAGCAGGAATATCACTAATCGGACAATTCAAGTAAAGTGTGTGTTACAACAACCAGCGCATGTACACGCCCGTCACCTCGCATACAAGGCATTTAAACTATCACATAATATCCTAGGGGTGAAAATTCCCCCACACGAGGTTAGACAAGCCACTTACCTCAATCCGGCCAATTCAATACTCAATTTAGCTTTTCCTTTACCAATTCATCAATGCTTGGCTCAATCTAGCCAAAAATAACTTGAATACATCAAACAATGCAAGAGAAAACAATTTCAATTAACAAAACTATGATTCTTACACAATTTGCAAAAAGTCAACAAAAGTCAACTCCTCGGGCCCACACCTCGGAACCCAAAAAAAATTACAAAAACTGAACACCCATTTCGCTACGAGTTCACCCATACAAAAATTATCTAATTACGATACCATTTGGTCATTCAAATCATCATTTTGCATTTTTGAAAGATTTCACAATTTTCCCCAAATTTTCCTTTAGATTCTCATGAATTTGATGTTAAATCTAAGATATAATCACAAAATATAGTTGGAAAAGGATTAGAGACACTTACCCAATGATTTGCAGAAGTTTGGGTCTTTGGAAAATCGGCTATGGAGGTTTAGGTTTTGAGAAAATTGAAAAATGGGTGAAAATCCCGTCAAAAACCTCACTTAACAGGCCTCAGATGTCGCATTTGCGACCCAGGGTTCGCAATTGCGAACCCTTAGATAATGCGAACAAAAAAGGCTGGCAGAGGTCGCATTTGCGACAAAAAGTTCGCATTTGCGAACTGGGCATCGCAAATGCGATAAAAAGTTCGCATTTGCGAACATAGCAGAACCAGCAATTTTTCCTGACACGAAAATGAGCATAACTTCCTCATACGATGTCCAAATTCGATGATTCTTTTTCCTATGGCTCCAAAATTTCGATACGGATCTAATGGTTCAAACAAAACTAAATTTGGATATCATTTGCTTAATATGGTACCCCTTATGTTCAAAGAAGCAAAGGTTGAAACATCAAATAAGAGCGTGATCACAACCCGAAACACACCCGAGGCCCCCGGGACCCCAATCAATCATACCAACCAACCCCAAAGCACATTACGGACTTGCTCGAGGCCTCAAACCACATCAACAACTCTAAAACCATGAATTACACCCCGATTCAAACTTTATGAACTATGAAGTTTCCAACTTCTATTTCCGATGCCGAAACCTATCAAATCGCATCCGATTGACTTCAAATTTTGCACACACGTTCAAACTGATATATCGAAGCTACAGAAACTTTCGGAATTCCATTCTGACCCTCGGATCAAAATCTCACCTATCAACCGAAATTCGCCAAAATACTAACTTTGCCAATTCAAGCTTAATTCTACACCGGTCGTCACAAAAATATTCCGGACACACTCCTAAGTCCCAAATCACCTAACGAAACTATCCGAACCATAAGATTTGCATTTTGAGTCCGATATCAAAATTTCCACTTCCGGTCAAATTTTCTCAAAAACTTTCAATTTTCTATCTTTCGCCAAACGACTCCAAAATGACCCACGGACCTCCGAATTCACTTCCGATCGCGCTCCCAAATCCAGAATAACCATACGGAGCTACTCCCAGTCTCGGAATCCCAAACGGACATTAATAACACTAAAATGCATTTTAAGCCAAATTGATGCAATTTCTTCTAAAATGCTATCTTCCATAATATGCGCCAAAACGCTCCCGGGTTATCCAAAACCCGATCCAGGCATACGCCCAAGTCCGAAATCATCATATGAACCTGTTGGAACCTTCAAATCTCAATTCCGAGGTCGTATACTCAAAATTCCAATCCTAGTTCATTTCTTCAATTTTAAGCTTTGGAAATGAGAATTTTCATTTAAATTTGACTCCAAACTTCTTGAATTTTAATTCCGACCATACACACAAGTCAATATACTTGAGATGAAGTTGCTCATGGCCTCAAACTGCTGAATGACGCGCCGTATCTCAAAACGACCGGTTGGGTCGTTACAATTGCTGATGAGCTGAAGTGCATGCTACTGATCCACCTACAATCATAACATGAATGTAGCGTCCCCGGCAAAAAGAGATGTCAGTACACTAGAATTGTACTGGTATGTATGGACAAACTTTGTCCCAAGTAAACTCAAGCCGTTAAACAAGAATCACGATGATAAGATACACCAAGAATCAATAAGCCAGCCAACCATGTTTTTCACTTCTTCCTCATTTCTAATAATAATTCTCAACACAAGGCACGTTTCAAGATCAACAAGGATAACAACAACCAATCAATCACAAAAAACATTAGTAGTCAAACAAAGGGGCAATCAGTGCCCCACAGGTTGCAAACTCTCCTGCTCTCTCCTTTCACAATTTCTCATAATTGATTTTATATCAATTTCAATAGCGATTTCGATCGCTTTCCATCCTTATTACCTCGGCCACCCTTATTACCTCGGCCAGCCTTATCACCCCAACCCACACCTTATTACTTCATGTTGCGGCGCGCAACCTGATCCCACCGTATAGTTTCAATCACAACAATTACAAACAGCAAATAAGGCACTACACCAAATTACAACAGGTTCAAATAAGCAACTTACAATTCGGTTCATATTCACAAATATTTTTCAAACTGAATTCACAGCCAAATTACCATGTTTCCATATTCGAGAGTGCCCACATAAGTATGTTCAACAATTTACCACAGTTCAAATGTTTCATCTCTTCCACAAGAAGCCATATATGCCACCACAACAATTTGTTATCAGTTCTTTACCAATTCTATTTCCCTTGTTATCCTTCAACTCATATTTCATAACACACCACATGTAGTTCAACATCAATTGAATACCCAACAATGGAATCAAATAATTTCATACAATTTCTCAAATTAACACATGCCAAAAACAATTCACACACATTTGGGCAATTTTACAAGAATCAAAATTAGCCATACATACCTCGTTTAAGCTTTCCTTAAGTTACTACGACGTTTCGGAAATTCTAGCAATCCCAACCTACTTGAAACATAGCAAAATTAAACATAATTTAGGAAGACATTTATGGTTTCAGCTCCTTGCAACATTTTATCAAACACTAGTTGGGCGACTTGATTTTTAATACTCTTTTACAATATTTCCCTTCATTCCAAAACCTAATCTTTACCTATTTATGTTCATCAATTTTCCCCCAACTCTATTTGCACACGCATGCATACATAACACTACCATACAAAGAATCATCCCTCAATAACACATTTCACAACCTCTACAATACTAACATAACCTAGGTTAGGAACCCATGGCTCCCGATCACCCTCCCATGAGTTCTAATGTATGTATATTACATAAATAATCACCATAGAGTAGTTAGAGATGATAAACATACCTCTTGTAGTAAGAATTTTAAGAATCTCCACTTGAGGTGTTCTTGAAGAATTCAAGAATTAGAAGGAAAATCTAAGGATTTTGAAGATTAATCCTTGTTAGTATAAGTGTTTAAGGGGTAGAAATTTCTCAAAGAACTATAAAAATCTTACCTTAGATCATAGGGATGAAGTTTGGGATGAAACCCTCTTGAGAGAGAAAGTCAAAACCCCAAAAATGAGTTGGGAACACTCTAGGCCAGAGTCTTTGGGGTATTAAAACTATCCCGGTGTGCGAAATGTTGCCCAGATGTGCGAAGTGTGCAAGCTTCACGCATGACTTCGCGCATGTTCCTGAGCATTCTGCCTCAGATGCGCGAAGTGTGCGCGAAGTCCATTTCGCGCAGGATTTCGCGCATCTGACACCTGACAAGTAAAATGATCTTAACTTTCTGTATACACCTCCGAATGATGAACGGTTTGTTGCGTTAGAAACTAGACTCAAAGGGATGTAATTTGATACGTTTATCCTCACACAACTCCTTATATAACCGGAGATATGATTGTTCAAAGTGAGGTCTTGTGCGCACTATTTTACAGATTTCGTCTAATATGCAATTTTCCATCTTGGATTTGGCTTAGGCCTCTCTTTAGACCCCAAATCACTTATAATAAGACTTATACCCTTATTAACATATCTAATTAATATCCATAATATTATGAATCCTTATTTTCACATGAGATAAAACAATGTAGCCTTCATTAGCACGACGAAATCTTAAATAACTCGAAAAACAATTTCGGGGCCTTACACAACCATAGTTCACGCTTTGAAGATTTGGCGACATTACCTATACAGTGTTTCTTGTGAGGTGTATACCGATCATCGTAGCCTTCAGCATCTGTTCAAATAGAAGGACCTTAATTTGAGACAGCGAAGGTGGCTGGAGTTGCTTAAGGACTATAATATCACTATATTGTATCATCCGGGAAAGGCCAATGTTGTGGCCGATGCTTTGAGCCAAAAGGTGGTTAGTATAGGCAGCTTAGCTTATATTCCAGTTGGGGAGAGGCCATTTTCATATGATGTTTAGGCTCTTGCCAATCAGATAGTGAGGTTGGATGTTTTTGAGCCGAGCCGAGTATTGGTTTGTGTTGTTTCTCGGTCTTCTTTATATGATCGCATCAGAGAGCGTCAGTATGATTATCCACATTTGCTTGTCCTTAAGGACAGAGTTCTTCACAATGATGCTAGAGATGTGACTATTAATAGTGATGGCATTCTGAGGATGAAGGGTCGTATCTGTGTGCCTAATGTAGATGGCCTTCGAGAGTTGATATTAGAAGAAGCTCACAGCTCGCGGAACTCCATTCATCCGGGTGCCGCGAAGATGTACCAGTACTTGAGACAACATTACTGGTGGAGCAAGATGAAGATGGATATTGTTAGGCGTGTAGTCAGATGCCTCAACTGCCAGCAGGTCAAGTATGAGCATCAGAGACAGGGTGGTGTTCTTCAGCGTATGGTTATACCCGAGTGTAAATGGGAGAGGATTTCCATGGATTTTGTGACAGGGCTCCCTCGGACTTCGAAGAAGTTCAATTCAGTGTGGGTGATTGTTGATCGGCTGACCAAATCCAAACATTTCATTCTAGTAGTACTATTTACTCATCGGAGCGGTTAACGGTGAACTTTATTCGGGAGATTGTCAAGTTGCATGGGGTCCCAGTATGTATTATATCTGACAGAGGCACTCAGTTCACTTCTCAGTTCTGGAGGGCATTTCAGCGGGAGCTGGGTACGCGGGTTGAGTTGAGCACCATATTTTATCCTCAGACAGACGGACAGTCTGAGCGCACTATTCAGATCTTGTTAAATATATTGTGTGCATGTGTGATTGATTTTGGAGGTTCATGGGATGAGTTCTTGCCACTTGCAGAGTTTGCCTACAACAACAGTTATCAGTCGAGTATTCAGATGGCCCCATATGAGGCATTGTATGGCAGACAGTGTAGATCTCCCGTGGGATGGCTTGAGCCCGGTGAGGATAGATTGATAGGGACTGAGTTAGTTCAGGATGCTTTGGATAGAGTGAAGTTGATTCAGGAGAGGCTTCGCATAGCACAGTCACGCCAGAAGAGTTATGCGGACCGTAGGGTTTGAGAATTGTCTTTCATGGTTGGTGAAAGAGTATTGCTGAAGGTTTCACCCATGAAGGGTGTTGTGCGATTTGGGAAGAAGGGGAAACTGAGTCCCACGTTCATTGGTCCTTTTGAGATACTCAGGAGGATTGGGTAGGTGGCATATGAGTTGGCCTTGCCACCTAGTTTGTCCAGTGTTCATCCAGTATTCCATATGTCTATGCTCCAGAAGTATGTCGGGGATCCATCTTATGTTTTAGACTTTAGTACGATTCATCTTGATGGTGATCTATCTTATGATGTGGAGCCAGTGGCTATTCTGGGTTGTCAGGTTCGAAAGTTGAGGTCCAAGGACATTGCTTTAGTCAAGGTGCAATGGAGAGGCCGGCCCGTGGAGAAGGCTACTTGGGAGATCGAGCAGGAGATGCGGAGCAGATATCCTCACTTATTTGAGTCTCCAGGTATGTTTCTCTACCCACTCGAGGATGAGCATTTGCTTAAGTTGGTGAGAATGTGATCACCTGGCCTGTCATCATGTGTGTTTCTCCCCGTTTTCCCCGTTATATGCTTGTTCATGTTTTAATATGTGTGTTTGGTGAGTTTGAGTCAATTCGGATCGAGTTTGGTTTGAAATGAGACAAATTGTCTCTTAGGAGAAGGCATAGTTGGAAAACCTCAACCGGATGTTGACTTGTGAGTTAGAGAGTTCGGAATCAAATTATGATGATTCGGTCAGGTTCGAGAGGTCAATTGTGGCTTAGAGAGTGATCAAAATTGAATTTGGAGGTCCGGTGTAGTTTTAGGCTTGAATTGGCTAAGGTTGAATTTTGGCGAAAACCGAACGGTAGGTGAGATTATGATCTGGGATTCGGAATGGAATTCTGACAGTTGCAGTAGCTCCATTAGGTGATTTTAGATATGCCTGCAAAGTTTCACGTCATTCGGATATCGTTTGCTTGGGTTTTTGATTGGATGTTGGTTTCGGAAGTTCTAGTTGAAACTTAGGCTTGAATTCGCTTTGATTCAATGATTTCCGTGTTTAAAGGTGTGTTTTTATTATTGCAACAAGTTCGTATCGTGTTTTGGAGTAGTTTGGTGGTTTTCGTTGGGGTCTCGGGGGCCTCGGGATGAATCCGGGGGTCCAAACGGACCATTTTTTGGGTAAATGAAGGGTCAGGTCTGCTGTCATAAGTGCAGCAGACATTTGCTCTTCGTGATCGCATTAGTAGCCACACGATCGCGTATAGTACTAGAGAGCTAATGGTTTTTACCGTTCGCGATCGTGAAGTGTGGTGTGTGATCGCGTAAGGTCAGGATTGGGAGCAATGCGATCACAGTAGCCAATGTCGTAATCGCGTAGAGTTATTTAGCCATGCATCGCGATCGCTACAGGATCCACTCGATCACGTAGAAGAAAAGGAGGCCTGCTAAAATTTTTTCATCGCGATCGCATGCCAAAGGCTGCGATCGCATAGAGTAAAAATACCTGGCATAAGTGTTTTTAACAGGACATATCAGTCGCGGACCTATAGCATTTTTCCTCCATTTTTGAGTTCTTTGAGAGCAAAAGGACGCGATTTGAAGGGGATTTCATAGGGAAAACATTGGAGGTAAGTTTTATGGTCTAAATACACGATTTTATCTTAGAATCTTCATTTATTTCACTGAAAATGGAATGATTAATGGGGGATTTTTGCTCTAAGCCTAGGCTATGGTAATCACCGATTTGAATAGGCAAACAGAGACCAATTTTGATAAACTTTATATGCATGGACTCGTGTTGAGATAAGGATTCCGAAAATGTAACTTTTGTAATTTTTCAAGAAGCATACCGAAAGTCGGATTTTGACAACTTCATGGGTTCTGGTGTAAATCGAGTTATTTCGACTGGGTTATGTCTATTTTGGCCTATTTTGATGCATTCTTATTGATGTTGATCAGATTTGGCATCCGAGGAGGTTTATTTGCGAGGCAAGCCCAAGACGAGCTAGGACATCTATCGATTCGAGGTGAATGGTGGTAGTAAATGATATACTGATAGTTTGAAACCCCGTACATGCACTATACATTGTTATGTTGAGATGAAACACACGTCATGTGACGAGTGTGGTGGTATTAGGACTGGGCATTTGGACTTGGTCCTTCCAGACTGATAGTTTACAGTGTATAATGACTGAGATTGAGCTTATATCTGTGTAATTGGGCTAGTAGCCGTGTTTGGGGCCTTGTGCCGATATGTAGAGTATTAGGGAAGCGTATAGAGCTAATTGACCCTTATATCATGTTGGACACATACACTCAGTCGTATTCATAGCTGTATAGCATATCATGAGCCAGTACTAGATGTGTACCCTGAGAGAGACTACCTGGGGTGAGATTCCCTCTTCCAGCTGAGTGGGCCCGAGAGGCCAAGTCTATATTGTCTAAGATAAGGTTGAGGACCCACTGTGAGATATTGATATATACACCGGATCGGGCTGCACGACGCATCATATTGGGCTAGTTTCATGGCATTGTGAGCCCAAGAGACTAGAGAGGTTGATGCATGAGTGAGGCTGAGGGTCTGAGTGTGAGTGATATTATGAGATCGGGCTGCGTGCCGCAACATGTTTACTTGTGTTATGATTGGAGCAGGCTGCATGCCGCAACATATTTTACTAATTTATGCCATGATTGACTTGTTATAGATCTTGGGCCGAAGGAGGCCTTCCGAAGTCTATACGCACCCCAGTGAGTGAGCGTGTGTATGTGTGTGTGTGTGCCGCAACACTATATATATTGGATCGGGCTGCACACCGCAACGCTATATATATTTGATCGGGCTACACGCCGCAGCGCTATATATATTAGATCGGGCTGCACGCCGCATCATTATATATATATACATATATGTTGGATCGGGCTGCACACCGTAGCAATATGAGTGAGGGCTAGGTTAGTGTGGGATTATTATGAGACAGTTGTGGATTGGAAATGGGCTAATCACTGGGGAGATGACTTACCTGTGAGGTTACCCTTAGAACTGTTTAGTGATAGTACAGGTGTTCTTATTTTCAGTTGTTATTTATTATTATTATTACTCACTGAGTTGAAATATACTCACCCCACTCCCCTGCACTTTCTGTGCAGATCCAGGTGTTCAGGAGGGCAGTTAAGCTATCGCAGCTGCTACATTACTGTTATTTCAAGGAGACTTCGAGGTAGCTACCGACGTCCGCAGGACCTGATCTCTTCCTCTCTATCATTTTATCGTTTGCTATTCTGCTTAGACTTGATTGTGTAGGATATCTCCATCTGTAGAGGCTCAGGCTTGTGACACCGCGATTGTTGGGCTATATTTTGTATGTTTCGATTTCCACACTTATTGTTTTGATACGAGAACAAGTTATTAATGTTAATTCATTAGTATTAATTAATAACTGGCTGGTAAATTGGATAACATGGTCGGGCTTACCTAACAATGTGTTTGGCGCCATCACTACCGGGGTTTGGGTCGTGACAAACGACTATATAATTATCGCGTTTAGTTTCTAGCTGGTAAAAGCAGGGATATAACTATTAATAGTGGGGGTATTATTTGACTATGTAATTAATTATGTGCAATAAACATATATGAGTAGAGAGAAGATATTCATGATGGATCTTACAACTCTAGAAACAATGTATATCTCAGGTCTATAAGATGCACCATGTTTATAAAAAAATTGATCGGTTGGAAAAGAAAGAAGGAAAAAAAATTGTTAACTTTGTTACTAACTATTTGACATGTCGGTATGTTAAGGCAAGAACTTGTGACTCACACGTCCACTAAAATAACTTAAGACTCTGAAGTGGAAATCCAATAGAATAATATATTATAGAACTAAATTATGCTAACCATTAGAGGTATGATTATATGTGGAGGGTTGTAAATTGGCTTACAAAATAGGCATATCTCTTGCTAGTCAAAATCTCTTATAGTAAGGTAAAAATATGCACAGATATACATGAACAGAAAATTATATTACTCAACAGAGCGCTATGGTCCATCATCTCTAATAGAAAATCATATTCACTTCACGATTTTACATTATTTTCAAGAAACGTTGGGTACTCGAGCAGGGTACGAGATTTTATCGAACACAAACACAAAGTCCAAATGTTCTATATAGATCTTGGAGTATATTTGGAGAGATTGCATTCTTGAGTTTGGAATTTCTTGGGATGCATATATATATATATAGCTGAAGTTTTCATACAATAATAACTTTCAGCCTGGCATTTAGATGGCACCATATGAAGCAATATATGGTAAGAGATGTTGTTCTCCTATCGGATGATTTGACGCTGGTGAGACTAACTTATTAGGACCTGACTTAGTACAAGAGTTGATCAGGCAGAGATTGCTTGTATCTCAAAGCAAACAAAAGTCTTATGCTTATAAAAGAAGAAGAGATTTAGTGTTCACAATTGGAGACAAAGTGTTCCTACGGGTCTCCCCTATAAAAGGTGTAATGCCGTTTGGGAAAAGAGATAAGTTGAGCCCCAGGTTTCTAGATCGTATGAGATACTAGACCGAGTAGAGACGGTGGCTTATAGTTTGGCACTTCCTCTTGAGTTGTCCTTTATTCATACAGTGTTTCATGACTCAATGCTTTGAAAATGTATATCGGACTCATCTCATGTGATTGAAGCACCAACCGCTAGATGAGAAGTTGTCCTACGAGGAGCGAATGGCTATTGTTGATGGGCAGGTAAGAAAGCTATGGTCAAACAAAGTTGAGTTTGCAAAAGTCTTATGGCGGAATCATATAGTTCAAGAAGCTACTTGGAAAATAGAAGATATTATGCGAATCAAGTACCCCCATTTGTTTCAGTCTATAGGTACATACTTGAGTTAAAATTCGGGGATTAAATTTCATAAGGTGGAGAGAATGTAATATTTCATATTCAAGTTGGGGTATTTTTATCATTTACTATTACTCAAACTAAAAAAACCTAGCTAATTAAATGGGTAAAAGCCCATTGTACACTGACAGAAAACAAAGAAAGAAAACATAAAGAGAGGCAAATACATCATAATGTTAAAAAAAGGAAAGAAACAAAGAAAGAAAGAAAACGGGTCTGCTTCAGAGAACGCACAAAAGGGATTTCAAAAGGATGAGGGGAAGAAGAAAAAGGTTGGAACCAAACCTTGAGAAATCTTAAATACGCACTCGTTTTTACGGGTATTACTCAAATTTCTCATCTGGGTTCTTTTCTTTCGATAATTCTTTTTTTCTGGGATCATATATTTGAAGGGTTTCACAAGGTATAAGAAATTAAATGCCAATAAGAGTTATTCTGCAAAAATTCAGAGTCAAACATGAAACCTCGAGGGTCGGGTATTCTAAATTAGATATGAATTAGCCTAAACAAGGAAATTAACATGAGATTGATATTATGTAATTATAGATTAATTGGAGGAATTTGTACGAATTACTCGATGTGAAGTATTTGGTATTTTGGCACAATTTGTGAAGTACCGCAATTTGTGCTTTCATAACTTGCATGATATATGTATGATTTTTAATATGAATATGTTACCAATTATTTTGAGTTGCATGTGGGACAAGCCTTTTACTCGATATAATACCAAAATAGTTATTTGAGATGAATATCGTGGTTTTAAGTATTTTTGGTGTCACTAGATCAGTTTTACTTTTACTTGAATTTACTATTATCGGAAGGAAATTATATGATTTGATAAGAACCGAAATGCCCTATAGTTTTTTAAAATAGTTTCTACGAGTATATACGGATTACAGAGACAAGTATAAATGAGAGTAGACATTGAAGGATCCCGTAGCTAACATCGGGTTCGATAGACCTGGTGCACCTTTTAATTACCGATTACTGTTATGGCCCTGGCTAGTGAGAAGGTAGAACTAGCATACCGTTACCATTTCCTCGAGTAGGGACTACTGTTATATTTGACTTCTTGCGAATAAGTCCACAATTATACCGACTACATGATCCGTTCATTGAAAACTCTAAAAAGAATTTGAATGCTGATATTATATAGTGGTTTCCGAGCTTATCACTGAATTCTTAATTATATTTTATTACAAGAAAAGATTGATGATACTGAAAATTATTTATTGTTTATGAAAGGGAATTTTTATGTATTTTCTCTTTGGGATACTAGCATGTTTCTGACTTGTCCCCAAGTAAACATCGTTGCGATTAAGTGTTATTACTCAATGAGCTATCAACTCATTCCCCGCTAATTTTTTTTATAGAGACAACAGCTGACGCATGCGAGGATTTTGTTAATTAGAGCGCACATGTTGATGTTTCTGGTGAGCCTCACACTTGTTCGCGTGGGCAGAGATTTTATTTATTGTTATTGTCACAACCCAAACCCCGATCGTGATGACGCCCAACACATTATTAAAAAAGCCCGACCTTTCGAACACTCTCAACCCAAAATACGAAGCTCGATATTAGTTATTTGAAGTTAAATCACTAGTTACGCAAAATTTGAATCTGTGATAATAATAATGAACAATGCGGAAACCATAATAATACCAATATAACCCCTAACAGATTTGGTGTCACAAGTCAGAACCTCTAGATACAACTGAGTAACATCCTATACATATAAAATTCAAGATGTGGAAAAAAATAAAGACAAGAGGAGAAATTGGGTCATGCGGACGCCAGGCAACTACCTCGATGCCTCCGATAAAATAGACTTGGCAGCAACAACTCAGCTATGCCTCTGGGATCCCTGTATTTGCACACAAGGTGCAGGAAATAAAATGGGTACTTCGACTCAGTGAGTAATAGAAATAAATAACAACTAAAAGTAAGAATTCTCGTAAGAACACTACACAGTTCTATAACCAACAGTAAAGGCAGTTAATAACAGCTAAATAAAGAAAAACAGGTGAATCTTCCCCAAAATCCGGCAATTTTCCAACACTGCTGCGACGTACAACCCGATCCAATAATAGTATATACTGCTGTGGCGCACAACCCATCAAATAATAGTGTATACTGCTGCAACACGCAGCCCGATCCAATAATAATAGTCGACTGTGCTCATTGGGGGTGTACAGACTCCGAAGGGGCTCCTACATCCCAAGCGCTATAATATTATGGCGTGCAGTACGATCCATATACTATATCAATGCGGCGTGCAGTCCAATCCATATAATATACTATTGCGGCGTGCAGTCCGATCCATATATATATATATGTATATACTGCCATGACGTGCAGCCCGATCCAGTGTATATCGAATACCCTCACTATGAGGTCCTTGACCCCTCTCAGTCAATATAGACTTGGCCTCTCGGGCCCACTCAGCTAAGACAGGGTTTCCAACCCCAGTTATTCCTCATTTAGAGTGCAAATTTCTATGTTCGGTTCATACTATATTTAACAGTTAAGAATATGACAGAGAGTATGATTTCAACAAGTAAAGTGAGGTCAACTAGCTGAAAATGCCCCCTAAGGGTTCTATTGATCGGCACAAGGCTCCAAGCATGGAAACTAGCCCAAAATATACTAATATTAACTTTGTCTCAGTCAAAAGTATAGTAGAGTCATCAATCAGGATGGACTGAGTCTGAATCCTCAGCAGTAACATCACCATGCTCATCATACCATGCGTATCTCATCTTAACATAGCACTACATAGTGCAAATACGGGGTTTCAAACTCTCAGTACCTTATTTATAAGCATTATTCACTTCAAGCTGGTGGAAATCCTAGATCGCCTTGTGCTTCCTTCGCAAATCAACCTCCTCGTGCGTAGAATCTGACCAAAACAACAAGGAATACGTTATAATAAGCTAATAGAACATAACCTAATTGAAAGAACTCGGAAAACACACAAAAACATGAAGTTGGCAAAATCCAAGCCCCGACTCCACTTCTCAAAAAATTATGAAATTTACATCATCGGATTCCTCGTCTCGCCACGAGTCCATACATATAAAATTCATCAAAATCGAAGGCCAAATGTCCCCTTAAATCCCAAATTTCTCATTTAAAAACCAAAGCCCTAGTTCTTCAATTTTTCACCCAATTTTCCAATAATTAAAGATAGATTTTTTAATAAAATAGGTTTTTAAGGTCATGAGACTTACCTCCAATCAATTCCCGATAATAATTCTCTTAAAATCGCATCTAAGGCTTCCAAGGTTGCTTAACAATGGAGGAAAATAAGCTTGGTTCGTGGATGAAATAACTTAATAAACCCTTGTGCTCACCCAGTTTTCCTCTATGCGATCACAGCCCTAGGCATGCGATCGCAATGAACAAATTTCCACGAACTCAAAAACGTTCTATGCGAACGCAACAAAGGCTGTGGAACAGCTATTAACAGTCCCCAAGCCTATGCGAACACGTACAAGACCTATGCGAACGCATAGCACACAATCATTTTGTACTTAAATTCCTCTTATGCGATCGCAGACTATACCATGTGATAACAATGCTGTACTGCCCAGTGTTATGTGATCACGACACTGTGCATGCGATCACATCGACTAATTTCTCTGCTGCAATAATTGTTGCAACCTGCATCTTATATTAACAAAATTTGGTCCGTTTGACCACCTGAATTCATCCCGAGGCCCCCGGGACGTCAACCAAAGGCACCAACATACCCTAAAATATCATATGAACTTGTTCCAATCATCAAAACACTCCACACAACACAAAAATCATCAATTCACCACGGATTCAAGCCTAAGTTTCATCAAAACTTCCGAAATATACTTTCGATCAAAAAACCAACTAAACGACATCCAAATAGCCTGAAATTTTACGCACACATCCAAAATCACCTAAAGAAGCTATTGCAACTCTCGAAATTTTATTTCGATCCTCGAATCAAAATCTCACCTACCAACGAAATTCGCCAAAATTCAACATTCGCCAATTCAAGCCTAATTCTACACCAGACCTCCAAATTCAATTGTGATCGCACTTTTCAGTCACAAATCATCCCACGAAGCTAACCAAATTACCAGAAATCACATTCGAACCTCTAAGTATATAGTCAACTTCCGGTTGACCTTTCTAAAGTAAGTTTCCCTCTAAGAGGCTAAGTGCCTCATTTTCAACTAAAATCAATCCAATCCTACCCGATCACCTCAAATACCAATACTGAAATATAGAGAAACATAATATAGGGGAAACAGGGTGGTAACTCACATAACGACGGGCCGGGTCATCACAGTTATGGTCTTTTCATTGAACTTTTAGAATCGCTTCATAGTCATTATTTTTGTGTCATGAATATTTTTTTGTTATTATAGTCTTATGTTGAGTATCGTTCTCATTTATCAAAGCTGGAGATAAATTAGTATTTCTAGGGGTTTGTTGGTAGTTTAGTTATGTTGTTGGTTAATTGACATGTTATCAATTGTTTGGTATGATATTAGTATGTTCGGTAGTTTATTTGAGACAGGAAATTTTTTGGGATTGTCCAAAAATAGGGGAAACTCTATTCGATTTTTTTTGTAAAATTACCGAAGAGGCTTACTTAGGAATACTTGCTCCTAATCACCGGTCATAATCCTAATTTTGATCGTGGAAAAGTTGGTATCAGAGCCTTAGGTTATTCTTGTGACTAATGGAGCACACGTCGGTAGTAGAATCCCAATTATGGTTATGTAGCCGGCCATTCCCATAATCCTAATTCTGTGAAGGCATTATAGGATGTATCTTATATCTCTTTCTTATTCCTCCGTATGTGCGGTGATATGGGTCAAATGATAGAATCTATAATTATTTATCCTCTTTGTGTCTGGTTCGGACCAATTACATTATAATAGAATTTGCCTAGAGATTCAAACATCAAAGGCATCAAATTTTGGCAATGGTCATGTAGCCATTTCCAAACAAAGTAATGCTACATAAGTAGCATACAAAACCAGCGAAAGGTTCATTGTGTGATATAAGGTGCTTTTCGATAAGATGCGTAATAGAGTCCATTTCGAAAATTTATACTATTCCACCGCTTTAGCAATAGAGGAGTGCTATAACAAAAAGGTACTTACCTCCATGTAAAAAATAATTGAGATCTTTATAGGGGTCATGAGAAAAATGAGCAACAAAATAGGGGCTCTAAAGTCCCCATGCACCTAGAAGATTATGGGGAACAACAAAATATTCTTAATAAAGTTCCTAAAGTTGGAAATAATAAGTTTACTATTTCTGATCGTTCAAAAGATCCTTAAAGGCTTTAGTAAAATACTTACCACGTTATGAGCCACATGTTATTTCATGAATAGGTCTCCCAGTAGAGAAAGCCTAAATTTTCCGATGTGGATTGAAAGGAAGTTGTGGATGGACATAGATCCTTCCGCCTATCCAGAGTGTTGGCAATATAGCAATATTTTTTGTATTTTTTTATTTCCCGATCATTGGAAGTAACAAGCAATTTTTTTGACCAGAGGACATGATGAATACCTGAAATGCTATTGTACTCTTAGAGATGCCAACAAGAGAAACACGACTAATTTGGAAATAAATTTCTTTAAAGTGTTTATGAATCACCCCCTTCTTGATGTCACGACCCAAACCCTGGTCATGATGGCGCCCAACACAATGCTAGGCAAGCCCGACCATATTATCCCTTAAACCAGCCAATTATTAAATAACTTAAACTCAAACAGTAATTAATCATATCAGGTGATAACCGAAACATAAAACATACAAAATACGGTCCCAAACATATCGTGGTGTCACGAGACTGAGCCTCTACAGAATAGCATCCTAATACAACCAAGTCTAGGCAAATAGGAAATTAATAAGATGATAAAGAAGGAGAAAACAAGCTCTACGGACGCTGGCAGCTACCTAGTAATCTCCGCAAAAGTAGACAAGGATCAGCAGCTACAATGTCTCAACTGCTCTCGGGCACCTGTGGATCTGCACAGAAAGTGCAGGGGAGTGGGGTGAGTATATTTCAACTCAGTGAGTAACAATAATAAATAATAACTGAAGGTAAGAAATCCTGCGCTATCACTTAGCAGTTCTAAGGCAACCCTCACAAGTACGTCATCACTATAGTAGTACTCTAACCTCCAACCTACGTTTATCTCTACAAGATTTCCACACTGAACTAACCCTCACTCGTACCCCTACGGTGTACGGCCATCTCAACATATAAAGACACATACTTATGTCTATAATATATAAGTATTTAAGTAGATAGTAGGGTATGATTAAGTATAATGTTGCGGCGTGCAGCCCGCTCCAATACATATACCGCTGCGGCGCGCAGCCCGCTCCATTTTACGTCGACGGCGCTCACTGGGGGTGTATACAGACTTCGGAGGGGCTCCCTAGGCCCAAGCACTATAATACTGCGGCGTGCAGCACGATCCACACAAATATTACTGCGGCGTGCAGTCCGATCCAATATATATATGTATATATCTCTATACTGCTGCGGCGTGCAGCCCGATCCCATCATATACACCAGTGCTCACTGAGAATGTGTGCAGACTCAGACTCCGAAGGGGCTCCTACAGCCCAAGCGCAATAATACTGCGGCGTGCAGTCCGTCCCACATGTATGTTACATGTATATCACATGTATATTACTGCGGCGTGCAGTCCGATCCAATATATATACTGCTGCGGCGTGCAGCCCGATCCAATGTAGGTATATATATATAATACCTCATAATGGGTCCTCGACCCTATCCCAATCAATATATGCTTGGCCTCTCGGGCCCAATATAATATATCACAGTGGGTCCTAGACCCTGTCTCAGTCAATATAAACTTGGCCTTTCAGGCCCACTCAACTAGAACAGGGAATTCCACCCTAGATAATCTCTCTTAATGTACACATCTAGTACGGGCTCATATTATGCTATACAGCTAGAGCTACGGCTGAGTGTATGTTTCCAATCACGATATAAGGGTCACCTAGCTCTATAGGTTCCCTAATACTCTACAGATCGGCACAAGGCCCCAAACATGGCTATTAACCCAATTGTACAGTTATAATCTCAGTAACAGTCATCCAACACAGTATTCTATTAGCCGGGAAGGACTAAGTCCGAACCCCCAATCACAATGTCACCACGCCCGTCATAGAACGTGTGTCTCATCTCAATATAGCACTGTAAAGTGCTAGTACGGGGTTTCAAACCCTCGGTGCATTGTTTACTACTACCACTCACCTCGAACCGGTAGAAGCTTCAATCCGCCTTGCGCTTGCCTCGCAAATCAATCTCCTCGGATGCCAAATCTGCTCAAAATCATAGAGAATGCATCAATATACGCTAATTTCACGTAATTCATTCGAAATAACCCAATTTATATCAAAACCCACAAGTTGTCAACACCCGACTTTTGGTACACTTGTCGAAAAATTACAAAAATCACATATTCGGAATCCTCATCTCGATACGAGTCTAAGCATATCAATTTTACCAAATTCGGACTCCATTTGCCCATTCAAAACCTTGATTTTTCTAAGGTTCAAGCCTAGGGTTAAATCTTCCATAAATCACCCCAAATTCCTCCATTTTCATGATATAATTGCATAATATTACCAATACTAATCATAGTTTAAGTCCATAGTTGATTACCTGATGATTTTCCTTGAATTTCTCTTCAAAACCGCCCAAATCGCCTCTAAAGCCGAGACCCAAAATGTGTGAAATGTTCTGAAATTTTTCTAACTTCTAATACACTTACTTACAGCGATTTTCGCTTCTGCGGAATATTTTCCGCTCCTACGAGCCCGTATCCGCGACCAAAGGATCGCTTCAGCGGTTACAGGCCTGGCCGGCCATTTCCGCTTCTGCGAGCAAAGGGCCGCTTAAGCGCGCCCGCTTCTGCGAAGAAACTTCCGCTTCTGCGGAAACATCCGCCTCTACGCACCATTGTCCGCTTCTGCGGTCTCGCCCAAGCGGTCAAATGTCCGCTTCTGCGGACCTTCTCATTTCTCTTCTCGTCCGCTTCTGCGATCAGCGGCTCGTACCAGCGGTGCCGCTTCAGCGGAATGACTTCCGCTTCTGCGTAACCAGCCGCTCCTGCGCATCTCGTCCGCTTCTGCGGACTCGCTCCTGCGTCCAAAATTCCGCAGGAGCGGAAACAACAGAAGCAGGATCCCAACCTGTAATTTTTCCACAATTTTCTCCCGTTTAACCATCCGAAAACACCCCGAGGCCCCCGGGACCTCATCCAAACACACCAACACATCTTAACACCTTATTTGAACTTGCTCCAATCCTCAAAACACGTCTAATAACACCAACACCCATAATTCACATCAATTTCAAGCCTAAATTCCTTAAAACATTCCGAATTACACATTTGATCAAAAACCCGACCAAACGACGTCCGAATGACCTGAAATTTTGCAGGCACATCCAAAATCACCTAACGAAGCTACTGCAACTGTCGGAATTCCATTCCGACCCCCGGATCAAAATCTCACCTACCGTTCGGATTTCGTCAAAATTCAACCTTAGCCAATTCAAGCCTATTTCTACACCGGACCTCAAAATTCAATTCCGATTGTTCCCCTAAGTCACAAATCACCTCCCGAAACTAACCGAATCATCCGAATCCGATTCCGAGCCCTCTAACCAAATAGTCAACTCCGGGTTGACTTTCCTTATTCAAGTTTCCTTCACAAAGGCTATATGCCTCATTTTCAATCCAATTCACTCCTAACTCACCCGATAGACTTTAACATTGAAATAAAAGCATAAAACATACAATTTTAACATAACGGGGTGGTAATTCCCATGACGACGGGCCGGGTCGTCACATTCTCCCCTCTTAAGCAAACGCTCGTCCTCGAGCGGGTCAAGAAACATACCTGAAGTCTCAAACAAGTGAGGATATCTGCTCCGCATCTCCCGCTCGGTCTCCCAAGTGGCCTCCTCCACGGGTCGACCTCTCCACTGAACCTTAACTGATGCAATCTCCTTAGACCTCAATTTTCTCACCTGACGTCCCAAAATGGCAATAGGCTCCACATCATAGGATAGATCACCGTCAAGCTGAATGGTACTAAAGTCTAATACATGAGACGGATCTCCAATGTACTTCCGGAGCATAGACACATGGAATACCGGATGAACGCTAGATAAGTTGGGCGGCAAGGCTAACTCATATGCCACCTCTCCAACTCTCTTGAGTATCTCAAAAGGACCAATGTACCTGGGACTCAACTTTCCTTTCTTCCCAAACCTCATGACACCCTTCATAGGTGAAACCTTCAACAATACTCTGTCACCAACCATGAAAGACAACTCTCGAACTCTACGGTCCGCATAACTCTTCCGACGAGACTGTGCTGTACGAAGCCTCTCCTGGATCAACTTTGCTCTATCTAGAGCATCCCGGACTAACTCAGTCCCTATCAATCTAACCTCGCCAGGCTCAAACCATCCCACGGGGGATCTACACCGCTTGCCATACAATGCCTCATACGGGGCCATCTGAATGCTCGACTGGTAGCTGTTGTTGTAGGCAAACTCGGCAAGTGGTAAGAATTCATCCCACGAACCACCAAAGTCAATCACACATGCTCGCAACATATCTTCCAGGATCTGAATAGTACGCTCAGACTGCCCGTCTGTCTGGGGGTGAAATGCTGTACTCAACTCAACCCTCGTACCCATCTCTCGCTGAAATGCTCTCCAAAATTGAGAAGTGAACCGAGTGCCTCTGTCAGATATAATAGACACTGGGACCCCATGCAACTTGACAATCTCCCGAATAAAGATCGCTGCCAACCGCTCCGATGAGTAAGTAGTACTAACTGGGATGAAATGTGCGGACTTAGTCGGCCGATCAACAATCACCCATACAGAATCAAACTTCCTCGCTGTCCGAGGTAGCCCAGTAACAAAATCCATGGTGATCCTCTCCCATTTCCACTCGGGAATAACCAAACGCTGAAGAACACCGCCCGGTCTCTGATGCTCATACTTGACCTGCTGGCAACTGAGGCACTTAGCTACATGCCTAACAATATCCATCTTCATTCTCCTCCACCAGTAGTGCTGTCTCAAGTCTTGGTACATCTTTGCGGCACCTGGGTGAATAGAGTACCGCGAACCGTGTGCCTCTTCAAGTATCAACTCCCGCAAACCATCAACATTGGGCACACATATACGGCACTGCATTCTCAAAACACCATCACTATCGATAGTCACATCTCTAACATCATTATGCTGCACTCTGTCCTTAAGGACAAGCAAATGTGGGTCATCATACTGTCGCTCCCTGATGCGATCATATAAGGAAGATAGAGAAACAACACAAGCCAACACCCGACTCGGCTCCGAAATATCTAATCTCACTAGCCGATTGGCTGGAGCCTGAACATCATAAGCAAATGGCCTCTCCCCAACTGGGATGAAAGCTAAGCTGCCCATGCTAACCGCCTTCCTACTCAAGGCATCGGCCACCACATTGGCCTTCCCCGGATGATACAAAATAGTGATATCATAGTCCTTAAGCAACTCCAACCACCTTCGCTGTCTCAAATTAAGGTCCTTCTGTCTGAATAAGTGCTGAAGGCTGCAATGATCCGTGAACACCTCACAGGAGACACCATACAGGTAATGCCTCCAAATCTTCAAAGCATGAACTATGGCTGCTAGCTCCAAATCATGAACAGGGTAGTTCTTCTCGTGGGGCTTCAACTGACGAGAGGCATAAGCAATGACCCTACCCTCCCGCATCAACACACAACCAATGCCCACTCCTGAGGCATCACAATATACAGTATAAGAACCTGAAGCTGTCGGTAGAATCAAGACTGGTGCTGTGGTCAGTGCTGTCTTGAGCTTCCGAAAGCTCTCCTCGCACTCCTCGGACCATAAGAAAGGAACACCCTTCTGAGTCAATCTAGTCAAGGGTGAAGCAATAGAAGAGAACCCCCTGAACGAATCGGCGATAATACCCTGCCAATCCCAGAAAGCTACGGATCTCAGTAACCGAGGTCGGTCTGGGCCAACTCTGCACTGCCTCGACCTTCCTCGGATCTACCTGAATACCATCACAGGACACCACGTGCCCTAAGAATGCCACGGACTCAAGCCAGAACTCACATTTGGAGAACTTGGCATACAACTTCTCCTCTCTCAATCTCTGCAATACAATACTCAAGTGCCGAGCATGCTCCTCCCGGCTACGAGAGTAGACTAGTATGTCATCAATGAATACGATCACAAATGAATCAAGATACGGCCTGAATACACTATTCATCAGATGCATAAATGCTGCTGGGGCGTTGGTCAGCCCAAAAGACATCACAAGGAACTCATAGTGACCATATCTGGTCCTGAATGTAGTCTTCATAATGTCGGACTCTCTAATCTTCAGCTGATGGTAGCCTGAACGAAGATCAATCTTCGAGAACACCCTAGCTCCCCTGGAGCTGATCAAATAAATCATCAATACGAGGCAGAGGATACTTATTCTTCACTATTACTTTGTTTAGCTGCCTATAGTCAATACACATCCTCATAGATCCGTCTTTCTTCTTAACAAACAGGACCGGTGCACCCCACGGCGACACACTCGGCCGAATGAACCCCTTATCTAGGAGTTCCTGGAGCTGCTCCTTCAATTCCTTCAACTCAGCTGGTGCCATACGATACGGAGGAATAGAAATAGGCTGAGTGCCCGGCACCAAATCGATACCAAAATCAATATCCCTGTCCGGCGGCATGTCCGGCAGGTCTGAGGGAAACACATCAGGAAAGTCTCGCACAATGGGAACAAAATCAATACTGGGAGTCCGGGCCTCGACCTCCCGCACAAATGCTAAATAAGAGAGACACCCCTTCCCAACCATTCGTTGGGCCTTGAGGAAAGATATTACCCTGCTAAGTACATACTCAGTCGTGCCTCGCCACTCGATCCTCTGAATGCCCGGCATAGCCAAAGTGACCGTCTTAGCATGACAGTCCATAATAGCATGACATGGAGATAGCCAGTCCATGCCCAATATAACATCAAAATCAATCATGCTGAGAAGCAACAGGTCTACTCGGGTCTCCAGACCTCCAATAGTGACCAAACAAGACCGGTATACGTGGTCCACAACAATAGTATCCCCTACCGGGGTAGATACATGCACCTGGCAGCTCAAGACTCCCTCGGGTCGTGCCCAAATGAGGAGCGAAATATGTAGACACGTAAGAATAAGTAGAACCGGGATCAAACAATACTGAGGCATCTCTGTGGTAGACTGAAATAATACCTGTAATGACAGCATCAGAAGCAACGGCCTCAGATCGGCCCTGAAAAGCATAGCATCTAGCCTGTCCGCCTGATCGGCCTCCCCCTCGAGAGCGACCCCTAGCCGTCTGACCCTCACCCCTAGCTGGCGGGGCGGGTGCTGAAGTAGAAGGACCAGATGACGAGGGCTGCCCCCTCTGCTGATAAGATCTGGAAACAAGACGGGGACACTCCCTAAGGTGGTGCCCAAACTCTCCGCACTCGTAGCAACTCCCCGGTGCTGGGTACCGAGACTGATAAGGACCTCTGGCGCTGGAGTGGCCAGCTGATGAACTAGGCCGAGATGAACCCTGAGCGGATGGGGCCTGTGAAGAACTCTAAGCTGGCATGGCAGTGAGAGATGGCTGGCTCTGGTGCGAACCCTGATAACCCTGTCTAGAACACCATCTGCGACGATCGGAGTGACCCGACTGGGAAGATCTGAAAGAGCGACCTCGGCTCTGCTGGCTCTGGCCTCTGGTCTGGGTGCCACTAGAACTAACCTCGAGGCCTCTTGGCCTCCCTCTCATCCCGCTGCATGCGACGATCTGTCTCTATGTCGCGAGCAATATCCACGGCATCCTCAAATGTACGACTCAAAACCCTCTCCCGAGTCATCAGAATACGAATGGGATAAATGAGGCCGTCCACGAAGCGCCCAATCCTCTCTCTCTCGGAATGAACCAACCACGGTGCATATCTGGACAACTCTGTAAACCTGATCTCATACTCTGACACTGACATGTCCCCCTGACGGAGACCCTCAAACTGCCTACGCATCTCCTCTCTCCGAGATCGAGGCACCCATTTCTCCAAGAACATAGTGGAGAACTCCGGCCAATGCTGCTCCGGCTGGCCTGCGGCGCTCATAAGCCTCCCACCAAGCGAAGGCTGGTCCCCTGAAACTGAAAGGTAGTGAAAGATACCCCACTGGACTCCAAGATCCCTACCGTATGAAGTATCCGACGGCACATGTCCAAAAAACCTTGGGCGTCCTCGCCCGGAGTACCAGTGAACACTGGAAGAGATAACCTAGTGAACCTCTCGAGACGACGCCGCTCATCGTCCGTCATAGCTGGGACCCTGTCCCCCTGAACATGATCTGCTGGCTGAGCCGGAACCACAGGCTGAACTGGAGGAGCCTCTGGTGTCTGCAAGCCCTGCACTGCTGGCTCTGGAGTGCATACTGCGGGGGTCTGATGACCACCCCCGATCCCCGATGCAGCTGCTGCAGTAGTAACTGAAACCGCCTGTGCTAGGCCAGTGCAGACTACTAGTATCTGAGCCAGGGTCTCCTGTAGACCCGGAATGACAATAGGCATAGCTGGTGCCCGATCTGGTGCTGCTGGCACCTCTGCAATTGGGGGCTGTGGGTCAGCTGGCACTGCCTCAGCTGCCCTAACTCCGCCACGACCACGGCCACGTCCACGGCCTCTAGCAGGTGGTAGTGGTGGTCGTCCTCCACGTCCGGATGATCGAGTTCTCGCCATCTGCGAGAGAATAGAATGTCAAAGTTCAGTTCAAGTCAAAAGTAATCGCACGACAAGAATTCCAAGAATTGAAACTTTTCCTAAAAAGGTTTGCAGCCTCCCGAGGATAAGTACAAGCGTCCCCGCACCGATCCACGAGACTCTACCAACCGGCTAAATAAGTGGGGCAGATATATGTCATTTGAAACAACAATGTCACGACCCAAACCCTGGTCGTGATGGCGCCCAACACAATGCTAGGCAAGCCCGACCATATTATCCCTTAAACCAGCCAATTATTAAATAACTTAAACTCAAACAATAATTAATCATATCAGGTGATAACCGAAACGTAAAATATACAAAATACGGTCCCAAACATATCGTGGTGTCACGAGACTGAGCCTCTACAGAATAACATCCTAATACAACCAAGTCTAGGCAAATAGGAAATCAATAAGATGATAAAGAAGGAGAAAACAAGCTCTGCGGACGCTGGCAGCTACCTAGTAATCTCCGCAAAAGTAGACAAGGATCAGCAGCTACAATGTCTCAACTGCTCTCGGGCACCTGTGGATCTGCACAGAAAGTGTAGGGGAGTGGGGTGAGTATATTTCAACTCAGTGAGTAACAATAATAAATAATAACTAAAGGTAAGAAATCCTGCTCTATCACTTAGCAGTTCTAAGGCAACCCTCACAGGTACGTCATCACTATAGTAGTACTCTAACCTCCAACCTACGTTTATCTCTACAAGATTCCACACTGAACTAACCCTCACTCGTACCCCTACGGTGTACGGCCATCTCAACATATAAAGACACATACTTATGTCTATAATATATAAGTATTTAAGTAGATAGTAGGGTATGATTAAGTATAATGCTGCGGCGTGCAGCCCGCTCCAATACATATACCGCTGCGGCGCGCAGCCCGCTCCATTTTACGTCGACGGCGCTCACTGGGGGTGTATACGGACTTCGGAGGGGCTCCCTAGGCCCAAGCACTATAATACTGCGGCGTGCGGCACGATCCACACAAATATTACTGCGGCGTGCAGTCCGATCCAATATATATATGTATATATATTTCTATACTGCTGCGGCGTGCAGCCCGATCCCATCATATACACCAGTGCTCACTGAGAATGTGTGCAGACTCAGACTCCGAAGGGGCTCCTACAGCCCAAGCGCAATAATACTGCGGCGTGCAGTCCGTTCCACATGTATGTTACATGTATATCACATGTATATTACTGCGGCGTGCAGTCCGATCCAATATATATACTGCTGCGGCGTGCAGCCCGATCCAATGTAGGTATATATATATAATACCTCATAATGGGTCCTCGACCCTATTCCAGTCAATATATGCTTGGCCTCTCAGGCCCAATATAATATATCACAGTGGGTCCTAGACCCTGTCTCAGTCAATATAAACTTGGCCTTTCAGGCCCACTCAGCTAGAACAGGGAATTCCACCCTAGATAATCTCTCTCAATGTACACATCTAGTACGGGCTCATATTATGCTATACAGCTAGAGCTACGGCTGAGTGTATGTTTCCAATCACGATATAAGGGTCACCTAGCTCTATAGGTTCCCTAATACTCTACGGATCGGCACAAGGCCCCAAACATGGCTATTAGCCCAATTGTACAGTTATAGTCTCAGTAATAGTCATCCAACACAGTATTCTATTAGCCGGGAAGGACTAAGTCCGAACCCCCAATCACAATGTCACCACGCCTGTCATAGTACGTGTGTCTCATCTCAATATAGCACTGTAAAGTGCTAGTACGGGGTTTCAAACCCTTAGTGCATTGTTTACTACTACCACTCACCTCGAACCGGTAGAAGCTTCAATCCGCCTTGCGCTTGCCTCGCAAATCAATCTCCTCGGATGCCAAATATGCTCAAAATCATAGAGAATGCATCAATATACGCTAATTTCACGTAATTCATTCGAAATAACCCAATTTATATCAAAACCCACAAGTTGTCAAAACCCGACTTTTGGTACACTTGTCGAAAAATTACAAAAATCACATATTCGGAATCCTCATCTCGATACGAGTCTAAGCATATCAATTTTACCAAATTCGGACTCCATTTGCCCATTCAAAACCTTGATTTTTCTAAGGTTCAAGCCTAGGGTTAAATCTTCCATAAATCACCCCAAATTCCTCCATTTTCATGATATAATTGCATAATATTACCAATACTAATCATAGTTTAAGTCCATAGTTGATTACCTGATGATTTCCCTTGAATTTCTCTTCAAAACCGCCCAAATCGCCTCTAAAGCCGAGACCCAAAATGTGTGAAATGTTCTGAAATTTTTCTAACTTCTGATACACTTACTTACAGCGATTTTCGCTTCTGCGGAATATTTTCCGCTCCTACGAGCCCGTATCCGCGACCAAAGGGTCGCTTCAGCGGTTACAGGCCTTGCCGGCCATTTCCGCTTTTGCGAGCAAAGGGCCGCTTAAGCGTGCCCGCTTCTGCGAAGAAACTTCCGCTTCTGCGGAAACATCCGCCTCTACGCACCATTGTCCGCTTCTGCGGTCTCGCCCAAGCGGTCAAATGTCCGCTTCTGCGGACCTTCTCATTTCTCTTCTCGTCCGCTTCTGCGATCGGTGGCTCGTACCAGCGGTGCCGCTTCAGCGGAATGACTTCCGCTTCTGCGTAACCAGCCGCTCCTGCGCCCCTCGTCCGCTTCTGCGGACTCGCTCCTGCGTCCAAAATTCCGCAGGAGCGGAAACAACAGAAGCAGGATCCCAACCTGCAATTTTTCCACAATTTTCTCCCGTTTAACCATCCGAAAACACCCCGAGGCCCCCGGGACCTCATCCAAACATACCAACACATCTTAACACCTTATTTGAACTTGCTCCAATCCTCAAAACACGTCTAATAACACCAACACCCATAATTCACATCAATTTCAAGCCTAAATTCCTTAAAACATTCCGAATTACACATTTGATCAAAAACCCGACCAAACGACGTCCGAATGACCTGAAATTTTGCAGGCACATCCAAAATCACCTAATGAAGCTACTGCAACTATCGGAATTCCAATCCGACCCCCGGATCAAAATCTCACCTACCGTTCGGATTTCGTCAAAATTCAACCTTAGCCAATTCAAGCCTATTTCTACACCGGACCTCCAAATTCAATTCCGATTGTTCCCCTAAGTCACAAATCACCTCCCGAAACTAACCGAATCATCCGAATCCGATTCCGAGCCCTCTAACCAAATAGTCAACTCCGGGTTGACTTTCCTTATTCAAGTTTCCTTCACAAAGGCTATATGCCTCATTTTCAATCCAATTCACTCCTAACTCACCCGATAGACTTTAACATTGAAATAAAAGCATAAAACATACAATTTTAACATAACGGGGTGGTAATTCCCGTGACGACGGGCCGGGTTGTCACACTTGATAGTTTGTAACGTGAACTTGCCTGGTAGATCATTTAAGAATTTGATTTAGATATTGGGTATACTTACATATAACACCAATCTTTCTCAGCTGGATACACAAGCAATATCAGAAGTTTATAGTATTGTTGAAAGGTTGGTTAATTATTTAAATAAGATAGTGACTACACATATAAGGAATTAAACCTATTTTGTAGCAGTTGCACTTACTAGAAAGAGTGAAACTACGGACATGATAGGCATGCAATAACTCACGTAATAAGATCAAGATTAGAATATCTTTTAGTATAGATTTTAATATGAGTTGAAGATTGTTTAAAAAAAATCAAGAATGTTGTGAGATATTAAGCAAACCTTTTAAGGTTGCCACATTTGTGAAAAAAAGTTATAGTAGTTAGACATGTGTTTAAAACTTATAAGATTCAAGTTAAGAGAAGGAAAACCCTAGTTAACCAAGTTGTACTTGAGATGGTTGACTCTAATATACAGATGAATATGGATTAATTATCTTCTTATCATACTAACCTTGATACTATAAAAAGACTTTTAGGTTAGTGAACTTTAAAAGAGACGAGCTAATTATATATTCGAAGACTTAACGGTTATAGAAGAAAGGTTGTCTAAATCTCATAGATACGGTAAAATGCATAAGTACTCTAACACTAAGTACTCTAACACTCCTCAACAACAACAACAACAACAACCCAGTATAATCCCACTTAGTGGGGTCTAGGGAGGGTAGTGTGTACGCAGACCTTACCCCTACCCTAGGGTAGAGAGGCTGTTTCCAAATAGACCCCCGGCATCCTTCCCTCCAAGAACTTCCCACCTTGCTCTTGGGGAGACTCGAACTCACAACCTTTCGGTTGGAAGTGGGGGTTGCTTACCATCAGAGCAACCCCCCTTGTCTTACACTCCTCGAGAAATAAAAAGCAAAAAAGAAGTATCATCAATTATAAATTGGTTCGTGACGTCAGTTCTATAGAGCATACATTGATCCTAGAATTTGAAAGTACTCTAGCACTCCTCGTGAAATTGACAATTTCCAACTTATTAAAGCTTAAGAAACAAATAACCTCAAACCCTATAAAAGATTTTTATTTTATCCTTCAAATATAATTGGACCTAACCTAGTTGTTTAGTAAAAGTAACAAAAACTGTTCAGCTAAAATGAAATCTTACTTAAGATAAATTTACCGACCTGAGAAGCACGACTTAATTTATGATATTAATGTGTTTCAAAATTTTAATTGGCACAATCTGAATCAAATAGAAAAGGAAATAATCGTAATCTCGATTCCAATAAAGACTAATTTATCGATTTTTGTATCTAATGATCCTATGGAAAATTTCAACTTTTAAAACATAGAGGAAGTGTAGTTTCCTGTTGCAACAGTTCCTATCATGCATTCAAAGATCGAAATGAATACGATTCATACTCCTAATCAATGATCAACCGAAAACACTTGTTACGTTTCGACCTGTCGTTTCAGGAGTTACCTATCCATTTATCCCATTTTATGCTTCATCATGTTTCATTATCAGTATTTGATGTGTTAGAGTTGATTTGGATTGGTTTGGTAGAAAATGATAAAACTTAGTCTCTTTAAGTAAGGTTTGGATTGAAAAAGTCAACCAGATATTGACTTATGAGTTAGAAGGCTCGGGTGTGATTTCTGGCGATTCGGTTAGCTTCGGGGAGTCATTTGTGACTCAGTAGTGTGATCGGAAGTAAATTTGGAGGTCCGGTGTAGAATTAGGCTGGAATTGGCGTAGATAATATTTTGGCGATTTCTGGTTGATAGGTGAGATTTTTATTCGAGGGTCGGAATGGAATTTCGAGAGTTGCATTAGCTTCGTTAGGTGATTTAGGATGTGATTGTAAAATTTCAGGTGATTCGAAGGTGATTTGGTTGGATTTTTTATCGAATGCATGTTTTAGAAGTTTTAGAAGAACTAAGGCTTAAATTCGATGAGAATTGATGATTTTAGTGTTGTTGGGTGCGTCTTTTATGATTGGAACAAGTTTCAATAACGTTTTAGGAAGTATTTGGTATTTTTGGTTGAGGTCCCGGGGCCCTCGGGGTGAGTTCGGGTGGCTAAACGGGAAGATTTGGACTTGTATTGAGTATTCATTGCTGCTTTTGGTATGTTTTTGCTTCAGTGAAATTTGGACCGCAGAAGCGGTATTGCTTATGCGATCTGGGAACTGCAGAAGCAATTTGGACATGAGTTGGATTTTTCGCAGAAGCGAAATTTTGGACTGCAGAAGCGATTCCGCTAGTGCCAGATCTGGGCTGCAAAAGCGGTGGGGGCCTTTAAGTAACCACAAGAGCGGTGTATTATGCGCATAAACGGTTTCGCATAAGCAGAAACGGGACCATAGAAGCGAAATGTCTGGGAAGATTAATTAATTGGTCTTCCTCGCGAAATTTTTAAAAGGATAACATATTTCACTTTGGACTTGGGGTGTTTTTGGGCGATTTTTAAAGAAGATTTCAAGGGCTTTGATCAGGTATGAATTCTTGTACTTAAAATATGATTTTATGGTATAAACACATGGATTAGAGCTGAAAACTTATGAAATGAAAAGTCAAAAATGGTGGTTTAGGGCTTGAACCTAAGATAGCTTAAACTAGGGATTGAGGGGTCAAAGGGACTCCGATTGTTGGGATTTTGATATGTATAGAATTGTGGCGAGATAAGGAATCTGATGATGCAAAAAAAATTGAATTTCGAGAAGTGGGCCGAGGCTCGGGTTTTCCAAATTTAGGATTTTAAATATTTTTCGATTGTTTTGATTAGGTATTGTCCCATTTGCATATTGTGATGTATTTGCTCTGATTTTGATCAGATTCGACACGCGTGGAGGTCGGTTTGAAGTGCAGAGGCGATGCGAGCTAGAGAATTCGCCGGTTCGAGGTGAGTAATGATTGTAAATGATATCCTGAGGGTTTGAAACCCCGTATCGCACATCATAGTGCTATATTGAGGTGACTTGCACGCCGAATAATGGGCGTGGGTAGAGAACCGATGGGAATTGTGACTTGGTCCGTCCCGATTGATGAATTTATTGTGTATTTGACTAAAATTTACTTGTTATCATCATGATTTGGGCTGATTGCCATATTTCGGGTTCGTGCCAACTATTTGAATCCTTCAGGGATTATTATCACTATTTCCTCACTGTTTTGACTTATTACTTGAACTCAGTCATACTGTTTCTCCAGTATTATACATTGCAACTAGTTTTACTCAAATTTGAGTCTTAAATGATATTTTAAATGAAAATTTAAGCTCAGAACTATTGTTTTACTAATGCCCAAGGAGCATGTGACGATATTCTAACTGAGTGTGGCCGAGGGGCAGAAGTGAGAATACACTGAGTGTGGCCGAGGGCCAGATGTGAAGATACACTCTGTAATATGAGGCCGAGGGCCTGGATGTGAGGATTTAAATTATGGATCGGGTTGCACGCCACATCGATACTTTAATGGATCGGACTACACGCCGCATCGATACTTATATGGATCGGGCTGCACGTTGCAACGGTATATATATATATATATATATATATATATATATATATATATATATATATATATATATATATATATATATATATATATTGGATCGACTGCACATCGTAGTGATATATCGCTTGGGCTGTAGGATCCCTCCAGAGTCTGCACCCCCATAGTGAATGTGGGTACCCATATGGATCAGGCAGCACGCCACAATGATATGTGGATTGGGCTACACGTCATCGGTTACTATATGATATTGTTCTTGGAGTGATCTGGAAGAGAGAGAGCCTGAGGGGCTTAGAGTGTTGCTGGGGGTGAGCCCGAGGGGCTGGTACTATTTTGAGATATTGCCTGAGGGGCAGACTTTTATGTGCTCATCTTGCATATTTATTTGTCTTTTTACTTGTCATATTGCGGTATTTGTGCCCGAGGCGGATGTTTTTGTGCTTATCAGCACTAACTGTTTTGAAATCGTTTTGGTAACTTTTGAAAAGATCATTTTCAAAAGAGATTTAAACGGAGCCAAGATGTTTCCAAAGATTTCACAGCCTTAATGTTTTTCTCAAAGGATTGTACTCTGCTTTTATACAACACGATGGTTTGCTCTACGTGATTTCTTACTGTTTAGTTATTATTTACTTTTGTTACTAACTAAGTTAGAGTACTCACTTTACTCCCTACATAATTTGTTCACCCAGTAGTGGGTTTTGGCTTATCAGAGGCAGAGCTATAAGAAGTAGCAAGGTGACTACCTGCGTTCGCAATACCATTATTCTCTCTTTTGGTTCATTATTCCGGCTTTGTATATTTTAGGCGTTGTAGTTGTATTTATACTCTGATAGATGCTCGTGACTTGTGACACCCCGGTTTGGGTTGTATTGGGTTGTAATTTTGTTAATTACCATTATTAGGTCATATTTTGCTAATCATTTATGCTTAACTATTTGAAAAAGATGAATTGGTTTAGTTGGCTAGCCTTGTCCTCATGAGATGCGCCATCACGACCAGTTCGGGGTTTGGGTCGAGACATATTGGTATTGGAGCCTAGTTTACTAGGTCTTACGAGTCATGAGCAGGTTTAGTAGAGTCTCTCCGATCGGTACGTAGACGTCTGTATTTATCCTCGATAGGCTATAGAACCTTTAGGGAAACTTCACATTCTTAAATTCTTATCATGTGTTCTTGATTCAGCTTGAAAAGAAACTCTTGAAATTAGTTCTACGCGTTTGTATATGCGCACGAGTGCTCGGTATCAGAGGTGCCTTGATGGCTTGTGATTCCCCGATCAAGGGGCGAGATGTGATCTCTGTGAGTTTGATGTTGGGCCAATCAGGAGGTCTTAAGGCCGGATCTTTGCCTGTGGCTTAAGCACAGAGGTGCTGATTGTGTGAGCAAATGTTTTGAGCTTATATGCTTGGTATAATCCCTATTAGCAGGAATGGCAGTAGGATATCCAAGTGATGAGTATGTTAGTATTGAAAGATGTATTTATATGACTTGGTAGTGATGAAGAAGTCTGTTGAATAATAGATGAACTGTTAAGTGTTCAATTCCTATTATGATTTGATGTGTAGCCCGAGTTGTGGGCGCGCGAATAATAGTTTCGTGTCTCCTAGTTGGGGAGTGAAGTGCATTTCATGTGGCAGTATAAGTCCGGACTCAGGAAGACTAAGTGGCTGTGTAATGTGGATGATGATGGAAGATATATGGAAATGTCAAATTGAGGTGAAGTATCTGGGTTGTCTTATGCGGAGTGTTCTTAAGTGGTATGATCCTTATGTGTATGTTAGAAGGTCTCATGTGTAATTTAAGGGTACGTGTTGAAATTTGAGATTTCAGAGTGCTTAAGAGAGTGAGCTTCACTATTAGATGATTTGTGTTTCCACGAGCTAATGAAGGATTGAGTTTAATAACACTATGGTATTAAATAAGTGATATAGTATAAGCGTTATGAGTTGTTGGGACTGTTTTGATCTATGGCTTCGAGCCAAGTTGGGGAGTTTGCTATTGATTAGCTAATTGTACGATTATGCGCTATGTTGGTTCTGGTTCGAGGCATGCTGGAAAATCATTTCTGGTTGTGAAAATTGAGCCGAGGATGGGGTGAAGGAAAATATTGATAAAGGTTACATGGTGCTTCGTAGATGTGTGAGAATTACATGATGTCTTAAGTTGTTGTTGGTAAGGAATGATGGATGCATGGAGCAGGAAGATGTTTGTTGTATCTACATGAGGTCATATCATGAGGTGTCAGACTGCTAATGAGGCACGAGTGGTTAAGTTCGTTTGAAAAGGTAAATTGCAGTTCGAATAAGAAGTAAATGACTCGCGAGAATGGTTTTAATGTGTTGAAGATTTTACGTGTAACAATCAAGTGTCTTAATCTTAGGTATGTGGATAGAGACTGTGTTTTCATTGGAAAATGTTAAGACTTGTGATAGTTTTATGTTAATTATGGGAGCCTATGTATCATTATCTGGAAAGTAAAGGTAACAGACTTAGATTCGCAGGAAGATTTTAGCGTAATGTATTCTAGAATGTGGTGTTTTTTAGAACACTTGAGAGAGTACTAAGTGGCCTATGGGTCTTAGACAGTGTGGTCTTATGCTTGGGTCTCGTGTAGTAAGCTTGGCTTGAGGCATTGTGGTGCTGAAGCAAGAGGGAATATCAAGTTGAAGATGAACCAGAAGGGAATTTCGATAGATGAGGCAATTCGGTAGTGGAACAGACCGGTATGATAAGGATATGGTTAATTCTTTGTATGTGATCGAGGTAATGGGTTCTTACAGGAATTTGGCAGCAATTCTCTTGGGTTTTGATGGCCTACTTAGCTTGGTCTAGTTAGAAGGATTCAGTCCTGGCAATTTAATTTGTGCAAACGAAATTGGGAGAGTTCTTGTTGATATCTACCGTGGTTGGAGAAGTGCATTTTCTGTGAATGGGAGAGGCAAGAGTTGTGTAATTATTTTCTTCTAGATGTTATCCATGGAAGTTCTTGACTAATTGAGTGCGTAGATGTCTGTAAAGGGATATACAAGTTTTCATGTTATCCTTGGATAGTATGGTATATGCGGTATGTGTCGAGGATCGAGACTGGCATGTGCGAGGTTTCAGTTATGTTTTGAAAGGAAGTTCATAAAACTCCTAGGCAACGGGTAACCTCAGATAATCAAGGAAATGATACTGCTAATTGGAAGTGATTTGATGAGAGTATACGTCTCAAAAAAAGGTAATATGATTAAAATGATGATACTTTGGTAGTATTGCGGCATTATCTTGTTAGATCAACTCGTGGTATTTAGGTTTTCTTGGTGGCATGGGAAATTTCAAATTATTTATCGTGGAGCAATGGGGTATTTAAGGTGGGGTATGCATTTGGATGGCAAAATTGGGACCAGGTATGATGATTTGTGTGCTATATAGAGTTGGAGACTGGAGTTATCTTTTACAGGCTATGTCGCAGTTGTAGATTTTGGTATTGATTAAGTGTCGGGCATCGTATCGTATGGCAATAGTTGAAGCTGTAGTAGTGGAAGGAGCAGCTTCAGGCTTCCTTAATGATGAGTTCGTTGGCAGGTCAATATGGATGCGTGTTCTAGCTTGATTCGGCCTGGTTGACCCCGAAACCTTTTTGTTGAGGGATAGGTTGATTCGATCGTTAGTAAGCTTGTTAGTGATCTCGGAGATCTATGAGTTAGTTTTATGCTGTGAGACATTATGATTTGTTGGTTCTGGGCACACGTGGTGCGGCTCTATTGGGGATTCATAGTGGAAGTCGAGCGGGAAGATTAATTGGGCGTTGCTCGGTAAATGGAGTATTAGTTGTGACTTATCTGGCTGTGTGGCGTATGTTATTTGTCTTACAATGAGTGTATGAATTGCTTTGGTTCCAGACATCAAATTGTGTGTGGCTATCGATTTTGGGCATAATCTTTCATGTGTAACAGTATTTGGATAGAATCGCGCATTGTTGCGAGGCCTTGTATATATATGGCCTTTCGGGATAGATTCAGGCCTTGTAATAGTACTGATGAGCTTGGGGTACAACTCTTTCATTTGAGTTATTTTTCGTGATTTGAGTATGTTCAGACTGTTTCTTGTTGGGGGGCGTATTAGGCAAGTTGTGGCTTAGGCCTGTATTGAGGTGTCATATCACTAGAGTGGTGTGTTGGATTCGAGGTGATCGTTGGGTTCACTAATAAATACGAACAAATTTGATTTCAGATTTTTGAAGGATAATATCGAGTTTCGGTTCGAAATCTGCTGTGGCATTAGTCAAAAGGGAAGTGGCTTCATGAATGGTTGATCTGGAAAATGGTTGCGGTTTATTACGTGTTTCATTTATTGTTGGCAGTGTAAGAAAGTATTGGAATAAGAACTTAGTTGATAAGAGGTTTTCCACCGGTATTCAGGTGTTGTGGTCAACTGTTGTGAATAGTAGTTATTGTTTCGAGTGTTTGGGTTATGTAGAATATCATCTGACTGCACCTGAGGTTGCAGGTATGGGTTGTTACAACTCTTGGTCTTATTCTTAGTATGGCGGTGAGGTTCTGATCTTATGTGCGATTTCAAAAAGTGCAATGTGGTTCTATGGTTTATGGAATAGATGGATTGCTAAATTTCTGCTATGTTGTGTTATCGGACCTATGCGAGATAGGGTGACATGGGATAACCCCCGGTTATATTCTTGGCAAGGTCATTCAACTATTGGTTGGCTTCTAAGAGAACTCTAGGTACGCTCGGGGATGAGTGTTTGTTTAAATTGCGTAGGATGTGATGACCTGACCCGTTGTCTCAGAAGTCACTGCCCTGTTTCCCGCATTTTATGCTTCTTAATATTTCATGATCAGTATTTGGTGTGTTAGAGTTTATTTGGATTGGTTTTGGTCGAAAATGAGACATTTAGTCTCTTTGAGGAAGGTTTGGATTGGAAAGGTCAACCGGATGTTGACTTATGAGTTAGAAGGCTAGAATGTGATTTCCAGCGATTCAGTTAGCTTGGGGAAGTGATTTGTGACTTAGGAGTGTGATCGGAAGTGAATTTGGATGTCCAGTGTAGAATTAGGCTTGAATTGGAGTAGTTAGTATTTTTGGCGATTTCCGGTTGATAGGTGAGATTTTGATCTGAGGATCAGAATGGAATTCCGAGAATTGCAGTAGCTTCGTTAGGTGTTTTGGGGTGTGAGTGTAAAATTTCAAGTGATTCGGAGGTGATTTGGTTAGGTTTTTTATCAAATGCATGTTTCGGAAGTTTTAGAAGAACTTAGGCTTGAATACGATGAGAATTGATCATTTTAGTGTTGTTTGGTGTGTTTTTATGATTGGAACAAGTTTGAATAACATTTTAGGATGTATTGGTATTATTGGTTGAGGTCCCGGGAGCCTCGGGGTGCGTTCGGGTGGCTAAACGGGAAGATATGGACTTGTATTGAGTATTTAATGCAGCTTCTGTTATGTTTTCACTTCTGCGAAATTTGGACCGCAGAAGCGGTATAGCTTATGTGATTGGAGAACCGCAAAAGCAGTTTGGCTTGAGTTGGGTTTTCCGTAGAGGCAAAATTTTAGACCGCAGAAACAGTAGCGCTAGTACGAGATCTGGGCCATAGAAGCGGCCGAGCCATTAAGTTGAAAACTGCAGGAGCAGTGTAATGTCCGCAGAAATGATCCCGCATAAGCGGAAATGGTGCTTAAAAATGAGATGGCTGTGCACAGTAATTAATTGGGCTTCCTCGCAAATTGTTGAACGAGTAACATTGTGATTGATGAACTTACTGTGTATATGACTGAAATATACTTGTTATTATAGTGATTTGGGCTGATTGTCATATTTAGGCCTCGTGCCAACTATTTGAGTCCATGGGGGATGATTATCATTGTTTCCGTACTGTTTTGACTTATTACGTGAACTCAGTCGTACCGTTTCTCCACTATTATAAAACTCAACCACTTTTACTTAGTGTTGAGTCATAAATGATATTTTAACTGATAATTTGGGCTGAGAACTACTATTTTACTATTGCCCAAGGAGCTTGTGATGATATTCTAACTAAGTGTGGCCAAGGGCCAGATGTGAGAATATACTAAGTGTGGCAAAGGGCCAGATGTGAGGATACACTAAGTGATATGAGTCCAAGGGATTGGATGTGAGGGCTTAAATTATGGAAAGGGTTGCACGCAACAGCGATACTTTTATAGATCTGGCTGTACGCCGCAGCAATGCTTATATGGATCGGGCTGCATGTTGTAGTGGATATATATATATATATATATATATATATATATATATATATATATATATATATATATATATATATTGGATCGGACTGCACGCAACAGTAATATATCGCTTGGGCTGTAAGAGTTCCTCCGGAGTATACACCCCCACAGTGAGCGTGGGTACCCATATGGATCGGGCTGCACGCCGCACCGATATATGGATCGGGTTGCACGCCGTAGCGGTTACTATATGATATTGTTCTGGAAGAGAGAGAGCCTGAGGGGATGAGAGTACTTCTGAGGGTGAGCTTGAGGGGCTTGTACTATTTTGAGATATTGCCCGAGGGGCAGACTTTTTAGGTGCTCATCTTGCATATTTATTTGTCTTTTTACCTGTCATATTTCGGTACTTGTGCCGCCTCAAATGATGCGGCTCACCGAGTCCTAACGTCATCCATGCTGCTACGCCCAATACGCTGTTAGAGGTATATACATACCTGTGCAACAAAAATGTACACAAGGGTAGTATGAGTATGTAATCAACGTATACTCAGTGAATGTCCCGCCTAATCCCGAAGAGGTAGAGACGAGATAGCCAACTTTGACACACTCTAATGGTTCAACAATTATTTGTTCTCAATATACATATCAAACATTGGATTTATTTTCTAACACGATTTATATCCAGATAGAGGAAACCAGTAAACACATAATTCTTTCATAGGAAATTTTCCAACATTTCTTTTCATATTCACAAGATGATCTCGAGCTAGAGGGAGGCATGTAACAACTTAAACAAGTCCATGCAGCAATACAAGCATTCACAAATCATAGCAAGGCGACAGCCCGATCCAACAAAAATAAATGTGCACTTGCTGAGGGTCGACGACGCGCCTATAGAAGCATCTATTACTCTATTGAGACATTCGACCCGGTCCAAAATAAACACACACACAGATAGACAATCATTCAAAAATTCAATGTGGAGCAATTATCCAAGGAAGGCCAATTTTCTTTAATAATTGAGAAAGCGAAGCTTAAGTCTCTTTAGAAATTCATTTATTAATTTAAGGTGTTTTATTACTCCGCTCGCGAATCATCCATGCGATGCGGGTATACATTTGATACATGCTCAGCTAGCTAATTAGAGTTTTATCGAGGAGTAATTATCCAAATAAACCAATTCTCTATTTAACAATTCAGAAAATCATGTTAAATCTATCTTTATATTCGATTACTAATCAAAGGTGATTTAAACAATCCAAGTCATCAGTGAGTTCATAATTTATTCAGGTACAACATGTTTCTGGGACCTAGACTACCCGGACAATATCATGATAGTAGCTAAGCACGGACTCTCGTCACCTCGTGCATAAGTAGCCCCCACAATTAGAAGCACATAATCAATTTAACTCACCTATGGGGTAATTTCCCCCTCGCAGAATTAGAAAGGAGACTCACCTCGCTCCGAAGTCTCACAACTGGCATTCTACATCCTTCTAAAGGCTTGAACCATCGCACAACGCATCAAAACATGCCAATGATCATACAATTTCATTAATATATGCTCATCTATACCTTACAACTCAATTTTATAGCCATTCCTAACTGCGAACAAAACATTGACAAAATGCCCTCGGGCCCACGTACTCGGCATCCAAATTTTTTTGAAGATAAATATTACCCATAGCCTTAGGAAGTCAAATATATAATTTTCTCTTAATTCCATACTCAAAATCGTGGCTAAAATCTAAGATTTATAATTTTTCTAGGTTTTCAACCAAAACCCCAATATTTAGTCTAATTTCCATGCTTAAATCCATATGTAATTGATGTATTTAACTCAAAGTGATGGGGATAACTTGCCCTAACATAGATGGCGAAACCCCTCTTTGAAGCTCTCCAAAAATCACCCCATGAAGTGAGAAATGAGGGTAACGAACCAAAATCCAGATTTAAAACAACCTCACTGCTCCAACAATTTTTGCTTATGCGAAATTATAGCCGCTTATGCGGCTCCGCTTTTGTGTAAAACAGGCTGCTTCTACGACTTCCCTGGCCTAGCCCCCTTTTGCTTCTGTGATCCTCCTTCCGCAGATGCGGTCCCGCTTCTGTGGAACCCTGACCGCATCTGCCGCCCACGACATTTCGGACCATTATGCTTCTGCGGTGCCCCCTACCGCTTTTGCGACTCTGCTTTTGCGAATACCTGACCGCATAAGCGGTCCCTGCTCCCCTTTACTACATTGCGGGGCCGCTTCTGCCGTCCCATTTTCACAGAAGCGGAAATACCAGTAACCAGATCCCTTCAGCTGTTCTTCAACTTCCCAATTTGATCCGTTAACCACCCGAAATCCACCCGAGGCCCCCAGGACCCCAACTAATCATACCAACAAGTCCCAAAACACATTACGGACTTGTTCGAGGCCTCAAATTACAAACAATGCTATATTCATGAATTATACCCCAATTCAAGCTTTATGAACTTTGAACTTTCAAACTTCTATTTCCGATGTTTAAACCTAACAAATCACGTTAGATTGACCTCAAATTTTGTACTCAAATCATATTGACATTACGGACCTATTCCAACTTTCGGAATTTGATTCCGACCCCGATACCAAAAAGTCAACCCCCCTGTCAAACTCTCCAAAAACCCTCAACTCTGTATCTTTAGCCAAATGGCTACAAAATGGTCTACTAGAACTCTGAATTCACTTCCTATCACGCTCCCAATTCCAGAATCACTATACGGAGCTCTTCCTAGTCTCGGAATCCCAAACAGACATCGATAACACTGAAATGCACATCAAGCCAAACTTAATAAATTTCTTCTAAAATGCTAACTTCCACAATAGACTCCAAAACACTCCCGGGTTATCCAAAACCCGCACCAGGCATACGGCCAGGTCTGAAATCATCATACGAACCTGCTGGAACCTCCTGATCCTAATTCCGAGGTCGTTTACTCAAAATCCCAACACTAGTTCATTTCAACTTAAGCTTCCAAAATGAGAATTATCTTCCCAATTCGACTCAGAAATTCCCAAAAACTAAATTTTGACCATGCATCCAAGTCATGATACCTGAAATGAAGTTGTTCATGGCCTCTGACTGTTGAACGGAGTGCTAGTACTCAAAATGACCGGTCGGGTCATTACATTCACTCCCACTTAAACATACGTTCGTCCTCGAATATGTTGATAACTGTACTGGAGTAGTCTGAAATCACTATTTAGCACCTCCACCTTCTCGTGCTACGAAAACTTAGTTGAGCACATAAGCTCGATAAATTCTTAAAATGTCCCTTTCATTCAAGCGAATAAGCCTTAGAGCCCAATTCCAACACCCGAAATCCTATGCTAGGCCTGTTTCCAACATACAATCATCATATCAATCACTACACACCATACTCAAACACAACGGCATAACTGTTGAATTATTACTTTGCAACACTAAATCCACAGGACCACCATAATATTTTCTGATCAACTTAGCCAAAATCCTACTGATCATATGCTCTCATTGCACCACATGACATATCGCTAACCTTTACCATTCTGTCGCGACGTACAATATGTACTGACATTTATAATCAATCACCGAGTCAACAAAACATTAGGTATACACTCCTGACAAGGCCTCCACCTCATTCTGAATCCAACAATGGTCTTATCTCCATAACATACCTCAGGTAACTGGATTGCACAGAGTCCTAGATCAAGGGATCTCGTCCCATCTGATACAACTGCTTAGGCAATAAGCAACCCGAGATATTATTAAAATCTCATATGATGCTTCCACGCGCCAATATGCCACCAATCCAAACACAACACATATAGGATATCAAATTCTACAAGGAATAATCTAAACCTCGCACTAATACAGACTTTCCCTAGAAAATAGGAAGTGAAACACATAAAGGGAAAACATATAAAAAATTGGACTCGACATCAGACTATTACGGCATGCATATACAAATAACATACCCATGGTGGCATGCCACCTGATCCACAAATAGATCTCTCATAAGAAATTGCACTTTGAGCTAAATCTGCTCATTACAATAAAAATTTCAAATTTCGATCGTAAGCACGCTAAGTGCATAATACCAACCCTGAGGAAACATATAGCTTTATAGGCTACAAACTCAAGCACAACTAAGGTGCGATATACAATCTGAATCTCAAGAGCCCTTCCGCTCACATACATCATCGCAACGTGGAATCTTAACATATAAAAATTTAACAAGCCATATCACAACTCATACGGTGCAATACACCATTACTTGGGACAGCTGATGATAGACTAATACCCTGTATGTTCCTCCATAATGAATGCTCACTGCATACACAAGTGGCCTGATTTAAGGCCCTGCTCACATATAATTTGATCTACCATTCCCAAGCCAATTTCTGATTGTACCAGCTTGGCTAATAACCTTTCACAGGTCCATAGTAACTCTCTTTTCCTCATGACACATAAGAACAACCATCATAACCAGAGCAACTTCCCCAGTTCATGACCCAATAACAAATTGCCCTCCAGTTATAGTTTCTTAAACAATTGTTATTACCACAATCCTTATACTTACCTAACTCTTTAGTCAATCAAGTAACTACATGCCAGACTTACACAATCTTCCCGTAGGACACGCTCCCACAATTTTCTGAAATAAATATCATGTTTGCTCCTTCCAACCACCGGCCGCACCAACACTGAAAAGCGATCAATAATCCTTAACCAGGATACAAAGCCTTTTTCTTAAAACATCGATCTCAGGTGACTCTGGAGTCAATACCAATTTAATCTAATCATTCAACCCATTCCTTGCTCATCCGAGCCTGTGACATCCTCGTCGACACCGAACTGCAACGTTGATCCTCACTTTGAATTTCCACACTACTCACTGCACCAACGTGCCAATATACGATAGAACATGATTTTTCATCATAACTCGGAAATCATTAATATATTAACACTTAGTTATATAAGAACTTGCACTTTACTCACTTCAGGAGAACCATAGCAACACACAGGTAAATTCCCATAAATGTAGAATAAACAACTCTACAAGTAGTGGTCCAAGCCACTATAACCCTTTCCGTAATCTGCTTCTACACAATGAGCCTTAGAAATAAAAGGCTTTTGAATAACATCAATTGCAACGGTTGACAAGACTGATACATACCATCACAAATGATACACATAACCTGATCACGTAGAATGAACTACTCACAGATCCCAACATGTCAAATTCAACTATGGCTAATCAACCCCTCTCCTTCAAATTTATCCTTGAGTGCTTTGGAAATAGTATCAATTCTCTTCAACTCATAACACACTTCATCTACACTCATACCGAGTGACCTTGAACCACGAGACCATGCTGTCTCAACCCCTAAAAACCATTTCGTACTTCCCAATTGCTACATCACAAGCCAACCATCATAAAACATTCTGTGCCACTTCTCATAAGCTACTTTCCAAGCTTGATCCTCAATTATGCATATAAACTCGATAGTATTAGGCACCACACTTTACCTCTTAAGTTCACAAGGACCATTATTGAGAGCCATCCACTCTGACTTGGTCCCGAATATAATCGGCTACATAGATCTCATTGCATAGGAGTACCCTATCAACGAGGCACCTAGCAGAATTACTCCCTTTAAAATTCGCTTCTATACAAGGCACATATTCTGTATCATTTCCCAAGTTCGAACATGAGGCCATAAGGCCAACCATCGAATATCTTTACTACTTATGGTAGTTTTTTGTAGCTGAGACAATCCCTTAGTATGCTATTAACCAGGAACTTCGCAAGTAGCTAACCATGAAGCACAAATCATAAGCGGTGGGACTCTCCTACTTAGCTTGAAGCCATTATTACAATACTCTGGAGTTCACCATTATTCTTAATCTCTTATTGTCAAAACATTGTGCAACCATTCGCTGCAAATTCTCAAAATTATCATGTAAATCCCCATCTCTCATATTCTTAATCATCATCCACCTTCGCACCAACAATCACTGGCATTCTCGATATCTTACCATAGAAACCCAATTGGATTCTCCAAATCGCTAACACGATTCACGCAACAATTCCCCTTGCTGGATATCTAGTAGAACTCTTTGCAGGAGCCTCGCCAACAATGCGATTGCTACCTTGATTACCGGAATACTCCACCTGTCGAAATCACTCCCTGACTCCTTGCAACGCTGCTGTATTTTGTACCTTCACTATGACACTAATAACCCATCCAGAGTTCAAGCTCACTCTCCAACTGTACGAGTCCATACATCCCTCGTGGACATCCATTATATGTGTGACTATATCCTTTCGTTTCAAAGTCGTGCTACGTCGTTCTTCACTTCAAAAGCTCATTTCCGTTATACACAATCTCATGACGCATAACAACACTATGCTTTGAGTTATTCTACTGACTTCCATTTCTTATCATTGAAATCCCCACTTCAAATTAGATCTGAAAGCGCCGATAAGGAAGCACCGATATCCTCAAGTCATTCCAAACTCCCTTAAGGTTCATAGTTTTCTCATTACCAAGCCCCTACGTAGCTCCGCTGCTCTCCCACTTTGGGAAAACTCACTTCTTCAATCAACTGCTTGGCATGTGGTTCCTTAGCATGACCCTTTAGAAGTTTAAAACTCCACTTGACACTTTCCACATGCCTTTTTCATCTCTTGATGCTCAGTTGTTACCTAAATTCATCTTTATAGAACTTGAACCCAAAAATTACTACTAGCTTAAACCCTTCCAAAGGTCATCTTTATTGAACCGTCAACAATTGAAGCACTAGTAAAATCCTAAACTACAGCATCCCGCGATATCTGACGCTTGCATCTTCAATAGTATTTCACAATATCTCGCCAGTAAGTGAATCATAGTAGATTATAACATCAACAAACTTAATACGTCCAATTAGGACAACCGCACTGCAATAAATAAGAGAGCTCCTTCACGCTTGAAACTACCACGTTTCATTACTTCCACTAGTCCGTATCTGACCATCCTTAATTCACTTGACCTTCCCATGTCGGGGATAAAATACGGAATCCCTTTAATTATAGACTAAGTAAACCTCCCTTCAATTCATTCACTGCCCCGACACATGGGCAACATCCTACCAACACAACAACACTGCGGAATATTGCTCATGAGTATCACGACAATTTGTGCCTAGACTCAAGGCTCTTAGGAGTTCTGTTACTGAGTTGAATAATAGAATACCCTTCCATAAAGCGACTATAATAGTCCAATTAAATATATCGGGAAAATCATCCCACACCACATTTGTAGTGCCATTTCAATTCTTCAAATTCTCGATTTATAACAAGCTCTCGTGTCGCATAAGATTGAGCAAAAATGAATCAAAGGCATAAGCCTCAAGGGAATCGAACCGCACGATAAGGAAATTAAGAAGGGAGGTACTCCTAATAGTCCTGCAGCCTCCAGAGAATAAGTACAGATGTCTCTGTACCGATACACGACACTCTACTAGACTTGCTCATGACTCGTGAGACCGATGGGAACCTAGTGCTCTAATATCATGTTGTCACGACCCAAAATCCACTAAGGGTCGTGGTGGCGCCGGGCACCTTTGTCAGACCAGCTAGCTAACTTATCAATTGATTCCTCTTTTAGTACTTTTGAAAAATCTAAGGTTTTTCCTTCCATTTTTATAAAAAAAAAAGTTCACTATTAAAATTAAATCTTAAATAATAATGATTATTACAAATTCGTTGTAAACCATTCCAGAACCCGGTGTCACAAGTACATGAGCAACTACTGATAGGAGAAATAAAATGCAACATCGGCCCAGAATACAGTGGATGGGAAATAAATACAGTACATTGGAATTAAATACTATGGTTGTGGTCGCCTTAAATGATGCAGCTTATCCAGCCCCAGCGTCATCCCTACTCCTATGCCCAATAGGCTGCTAGAGGTATATATATACGTGTGCAACAAAAATGCACAAAAGGGTAGTATGAGTACGTAATCAACATATATTCAGTGAGTGTACCTCCAAATCCCGAAGGGGTGGAGACGAGATAGCCAACTTTGACACACTCTAATGGTCCAACGATTATTTATTCTCAATATACATGTCAAACAGTGGATTTATTTTCTAACATGATTTTTATGTTGATAGAGGAAGCAAGTAAACACATAATTCTTTCATAAGAAATTTTTCAAGATTTCTTTTCATTATTAACAAGATGATCTCGATCCAGAGGGAGGCATGTAATGACTTAAACAAGTCTACGCAGCAATACAAGCATGCGCAAATCATATAGAGGCGACGGCCCGATCTAACATAAATAAATGTGCACTTGCCGAGGGTCGATGGCACGCCTATAGATTCATCTATTAATCTGCTGAGGCATTGAACCCGCTTTAAAATAAACACACACACAGACATACAATTATCCAAAACTTCAATGTGGAGAAATAATTCAAGGAAGGCCAATTCTCTTTAATAATTGAGAAAACGAACCTTAAGTCTCATTAGAAATCCATTTAAGGTGATTTATTACTTCGCACGCGAATCATCCATGTGACACAGGTACACGTACGATACATGCTTAGATAGCCAATTAGATTTTTATCGTGGAGTAATTATCCATATAAACCAATTCTCTGTTTAACAATTCGGGAAATGATGTTAAATATCTCTTTAAATTCGTTTACTATCGAAGGTGATTTAAACATTCCAAGTCATCAGCAAGTTCATAATTTATTCAAGTATAACATGTTTTTGGGTCCTACACTACCCGGACAATAGCATGATAGTAGCTACGCACGGACTCTCGTCACCTTGTGCATGCCTAGCCCCCAATAATTAGGAGCACGTAATCAATTTAACTCACCTATGGGGTAATTTCCCCCTCACATAATTAGAAAAGAGACTCACCTCACTCCGAAGTATCCTTTCGAAGGCTTGAACCAATGCATAACGCACCAAAACTAGCCATGATCATACAATTCCATTAATATATGCTCATCTATACCTTACAACTCAATTAATAGCCATTCCTAACTCTGAACGAAAAGTTAACCAAAATGCCCTCGGGCCCACATACCCGGAATCCGAAATATTTCGAAGATAATGATTACCCATAACCTTAGGAACTCAAATGTATATTTTTCTCTTAATTCCATACTCAAAATCGTGGCTAAAATCTATGATTTATAATTTTTCTAGGTTTTCAACCAAAACCCCAATAATTACTCTAATTTCTACGCTTAAATCCATATGTAATTGATGTATTTAACTCAAAACTAACAGAGATAACTTACCTCAACATAGATGGTGAAACCCATCTTTGAAGCTCACCAAAAGGTGCTCCATGAAGTGAGAAATGAGGGTAATGAACCAAAATCCCGATTTAAAATAACCTCACTGCTCTAGTAATGACCATTTCTACGGAATTATTACCGCATATGCGGCTCCGCTTTTGCATAAACCAGGCCACTTCTGCGGCTTCCCTGGCCTAGCCCCTTTCGCTTCTGCAATGCTCCTTCCGCAGATGCGGTCCCGCTTCTGCAAAACCCTGACCGCATCTGCGGCCCACGACCCTTCGGACCATTTCGCTTATGCGGTGCCCCCTACCGCTTTTGGGACTCCACTTTTGCGAATACTTGACCGCATAAGCGGTACCTGCTCCCCTTCACTATCAACCGCTTCGGAGGTTACTTCCTAGCATTTGCGGGGCCGCTTCTGCGGTGCCATTTTCTCAGAAGTGGAAATACCAGCAACGAGATCCCTTTATCTATTCTTCTACTTCCCAGTTTGATCTGTTAACCCCCTAGAATCCACCCGAGGCCCCCGGGACCCCGACCAATCATACGAACCAATCCTAAAATACATCACGGACTTGCTTGAGGTCTTAAATCATAAGAAACAACACTAAACTCATGGATTACACACCAGTTCAAGCTTTATGAACTTTGAACTTTCCAACTTCTATTTACGATGTTTAAAGCTAACAAATCATGTTCGATTGACCTCAAATTTTACACGCAAATCATATTGAAGTTATTGACCTATTCCAACTTCCGAAATTTGATTCCGACCCCGATATCAAAGAGTCAACCCCCTGGTAAACTCTCCAAAAAGGCTCAACTTTCTATCTTTAGACAAATGATTTCAAAATGGTGTATGGACCTCCGAATTCACTTCCGATTCTACTCCCAACTCCAGAATGACCATATGATGCTATTCCGAGTCTCAGAATCCCAAATAGACATCGATAACACTAAAACGCACGTCAATCCAAACACATGAAATTTCTTATAAAATGCTAACTTCCACAATAGATGCGAAACGCTCCCAGGTTATCCAAAACCTGCACCAGGCATACGCCCAAGTATGAAATCATCATACAAACCTGTTGGAACCTTCTGATCCTGATTCCGAGATTGTTTACTCAAAATTCCAACCCTAGTTCATTTCTTTCAACTTAAGATTCTGAAATTTGTATTCTCTTACCAATTCAACTCTGAAATTCTCGAAACTAAATTCTGACCAGGTGTATAAGTCATGATACCTGAAATGAAGTTGTTCATGACCTACGACAGCTGAACAAAACCCTTATACTCAAAAAGACCGGTCTGGTCTTTATAGGAGAAGTACAAAGGAACAAATTGTAGATTAGTCATAATCTGAAAATGAGCTTCAGGAGTCTTGTTTCACTTCTTATTCTTTACGCTTGACAATTTATTCAGCCGACTAAACTTATGCCATTAAGTTCAACAACATCCCAAAGTGTTTGTGAACAAATTCATATACTTGCATCATCCGAGACTCCACAAAAAATTTCATCTTCATTCATCCAGAAAAATCAAGAGGAAACTGGGAAGATGATCATAAACATGAACGTTGCACGTTATAGACGCATCATGAACATATAATTTCTAATATAGCCGGAGGGACCCCTCTTATTTACACCAATACAAAGATAAAGAAAGTACATAAGATAGAAATGAGCTTTGTATAAAATCTGACGCTTTGGGACTGCTTACATTATGCGATGGGCTAATGTGGCCTGCCCTACCTTGCACCGTTAACATTTGACAAAAGTAATATTTTGCCGTGCCCTGCTCTGCCATGCCCCATTAAAATATTACCCTGCCACACCACATTTTTGATTTGCCCTGCCCCGCCATGCCTTAATTGCCATCCCTATTAATCTGACACTAGGAGAATCAAATAAATAGGTTTAATGGGTTGAGTTGCAGGTTCGAGTATTAAAATAAGTACTGGTAAGGTTGGGATTTGGTAAATTTACATGAACTTGAATATTTTGTGATTGGGTTTGAATGATTCTATTTGTTTTCCTAAGTTATCTGCTTCCGTCACTAGCATATGGACTTCTAACCCATTCATGAATTGTTAGGACATGGTTTTTTATTTGGGAATTAACATTTAAGGAAAATGAGCATGAATTTGAATTTTTCTATTACTTAATTTCTTTTATTTTTTCTCTCTCTTTACATCACCCACTAGTAGCATGTTTAGGTCCGCTAGCACTTGGGTGGGCGAATTTGTCAAGGCCCAAAAAATTGCTAAAAGCCAAATGGCTCTTTTTTCAAATCACCTAAGGAATAGAGGAAATTAATTCAAAAATATAAAATTGGGCTTTGAATTAGGTAGCGGGTTCAAGCTAAAAGGGTCTTCCCTTATGTTTCAATTCGTACTTGAATTCGAGGCCCGAATTTATAATTGTAAGTTAATTGGCCTTTTAGAGATAAATAATAAATAGAACAATCGTAATTGCTTTAGGTTGGCCCGTAATAAAAATGAGATGATCCTCGTTGAGCAGAAACCTAGAATTTGTGGGGCCCTCAGTAATCATCTATATAAAATTATTAAGAACTTAGGGGCGTACCATTTAACCAATTTCATGGCCTCCCACAAAGTTAAAAAGATGTTAGTCACTTTAAGCACATTTCTTTTAATCTTACCTTCTTAAATACGGGTGTGCATTTCAAGCAACCCAAATCCAAATCCACAAATATGGAATAAGAATGTGTCGAGGAACAGGGTGCATTTCATGTGACGTGATCCGAAAATACATTCTTAAACGACGTTCACTTTCTTAATAATCAAATAAAAGTGGTAAAATTTTCTAAAATGGCACTATAGGTTTAACATGTATAAAAATCAGATTTTATCCAAATATAGCAGTTGAGCTATCGTGCTAGAACCATAGAACGCGGGAGTGCCTAACCCCTTCTCCCAGGTTAACCCAATTCCTTACCCGAATTTCTGATTCGCAACTGTAATACAAAGTCAAACCTTTTTCCTTGATTCGGGATTCAAGCTGGTGACTTGGGACACCATAAAGCTCCCAAGTGGTGACTCTAAATCTCTTAACAAATGAATCCTGTTGCGATCGTCCTTTCATTGGAAAAATTCCTTTATTATAACCTTCACGGGGTGTAGTAGAAATAAAGGAGGTGCGACAGCTCTGGCGACTCTGTTAGGGACAAGAACCCAAAGTTTTGGTTCAGGGTTCTAGAATTCTAGATTAGTTAAATTGTTATGTTTGGCTTTATTTGATTTCGCTACATGTTCCATGCCTTATGTGCTAAATATTTTACCGCTTTAATATTTGTTGATTTGTATATAAGTTGTCGTGAATCCCTCTGTCTTTGTGAGTCTTCTACATCATGGAGAAGGGTGCACTTCATGTAGCTTCTCTTATGTTTAGAGTCTTTTTCCCAATTTTGAATGAGGTTTGGATAAGTTGCAAAGCCCGCGGAGCTTCTGTATCCCCAGTACACTACCTCCCCCTCGGCCCGAGTTGTCCGCTCGGGTAAGCCATACCTAGATAAATAAACCTAGTTTTTAAACCTAGAAGAACAATAAACTCATGCTAGATCCCTAGTAAGATGCTTGTTTGCATTATGTGCATTTGACTTAGGGGACTCAACACAGGGGTTGGGTCCGTCTAGGACAGGTGACCTGAATTGAAATGACCATCCTGAAGCATCTTACATGCTAGTTGCACATCTATTTTCTTGGCTTTGGATGTTGACCGACTTGTATACAATGAGAGAAAGTATCAAAAAATAACAATATTAAGACTAAGTGAGGGTACCATTTGTTTGAAAACCCAATACCCAAATAGTATCGAAATGCTGCCGGACTATTGAAAAAATGAAGTAAAAGAAAACAGAAAATATTTGAAAAAATGGTTGTTCTGAAATAGCTTTGATTTTGGCCAATTAGCCCGAACTACGCTGGTTTAATTCTCACAGGATGTGAGGAACTTAGGCAACCATCACCGGGTCCAACCATCCCTTTTGCAAAAATAGCCAAAAAATGTCAAATTTTAATTGTTGTTATAAATAAGTTGGGTGATGTCATTCTTGTTTAATATAAGTTGAATGTCCCTCAAAAGGATGCCGGAAGGCAATTTTTACAAGAACTGCCACCCTGAGTCACTTTTAAAATGGTTTGCGGATACAACCTTAAAATCTCCCTTTTGGAAGTGCTGAAAGGTGCGTCTACAAAACCAAGTCTTTATTTTTCTTAAACAAAATATTTTTCTTAAGTAAAATGTTGCAAAAATAACCACTTTTCCCCTCTGTCATTAAATCCACTTTAATAAATGTGCAGGATAAATTCAAACAACATCGAAACATTTTCTTCTTGTTTAATTTGTC